>JBAMJV010003879.1:15000-142851 GCA_037951105.1 Echinarachnius parma | reverse complement strand
GCCTACAAACAATTGACAATTTCATGTAGGCAATGTTTATTTTTTTGTATGGTTGTAAAAAAGTATAATTGTTATTATTGTTTGTTTTCTTTTGCCAATGGATGACATATTTCTTTATAATATTTCGTATGTTTTGGAAGACCAAATAAAATATATATATCTATCTATCTTTATATCTATCTATCTATAACATCATCACATCAAATCAGGGTACGGAAAAGAAGGATGACTCCTGTAGACTTTCCGGTCTTCTCTACGTTGATTGTTGCTACTGTAGGCTACTTCTAATTATAAACTTCAGCTGCGCCGCATGCATTGATGATCGGCTGTTTTGAATCTTTGATTCCACCAATGTTTATCCAAAAGATTCTTAAAATTATCGACAGTTTTTGCTTCAACGACTTTTTCTGGCAAGCTATTCCAGTCTGATACCACTCTCTGACTAAAAGATTTACTTATAATGTCCAATCTTGATCTCTCCTTATACAGTTTGTGTGCATGCCCCCTAGTGGTTGCATGAATTGCTGGAGTGAAGAAAAGTTCACTCGAGATTCCAAGCTTCCCATTCATCAGTTTGAATACTGTAATCATATCGCGGTCTTCGATAATGCAAGGAGTGCAGGTTGAGACATTCCAAGCGTTGCCATATTCCATTTCACGGAGATCTGGGTGGCTCTTCTCTGAACTTTTTCTATTTTGTCTGCATCGAGCTTGTATCGTAAGTGCCAAAGTATATTTCCATACTCTAAGTGTGGTCGTACAAGTGTAGTGGTTATCTCTGAAAATGTCCTTTTAATCATTCCTAGGATCTGATTAGCTTTTAATACAGCCGATGACACATGTTGATGGAAGTTGAGTTCTTCGTCTATTATCACCCCAAGATCCTTTTCTTGTCTTGTCTCTTCCAGTTCTGCATCATCCATGACGTAACTGCCCGGGGGGGGGGGGGGGGGGGGGGGGTCTGTCCTCATTGAAAGGGGGGTATCATGCGTGACCAAGAAAATTAGTAATTAGGGTGGTTTTTTACGGTCAGGCGAGATACTCGAGTATCTCGAATAGGGTCTCAAAATCACCCAAAATCAGGAAATAGGGTATCTATTTTAGGCTGATGAATTACTCGTTTAGGGTCTCAAAAAGATGAATTACTCGTTTAGGGTCTCAAAAACTCAGCTTACTTGCTTAGGGTATCAAAAATAGTTATAACTTGCTTTAAATAGGGGTTTACAAAAAAAAAAAAATTACTTGCTTACGGGTATCAAAAATAGTTATAACTTGCTTAGGGGTTTACAACAAATTGATTACTTGCTTAGGGTATCAAAAATACTTGCATAGGGGTTTACACAAAATTGATTACTTGCTTAGGGTATCAAATTACCGATAATCATACTTACTTAGGGTGTATTTTTTGCACCACGGAAATACTCGTTTAGGGTGCTTTTGGCAAGTCATTGGTCACGCATGATACCCCCCTTTCTATGAGGACAGACCCCCCTCGGGCGTAACTGTATCTTGGGTTGTTTCTCCCGATGTGCAAAACTTTACACTTTCCAACATTGAATTTCAGTTGCCAAGATTTGGACCATTCCACTGCCTTTATGTAGATCTTCCTGGAGTGACTCCTTTTTAGTAATCGAGCTAACAATAACATCACTAAAAATCTTTGTATCATCAGCAAATATGTAAAATGCTATTGAAAATATAGCATCCGGGAGGTCATAATGAAGAGTACAGGTCCTAGAACCTATCTATATATCTATAATATCTATCTATCTATTCGATAATGATCTATGAAGTACAGTTTAAGTACATAAGAACTCTATGGGCCGAATTCAAACCTCCTTTGTGAATTCGGGCCTATAAGAATGAATTTAGCATCGGTTTCAAGTTCACTAGTGTCACTATTTCAAACAGGGTTAGAGCTGCCATCTACGTTAAGTGAAGAACAGCTGCAGCTAGCACTAGCAGACAGAAATCAACCATGGCTTCCCAAGTTTTGGCAACTATTTACCATTTTGTGGTATTTACGTATTACTGTTACGTCTACACATACTATAAGATGGAGGTGGACAAAAAGTTGCCAAACCATGGACATTTCGGGGGAGATTCCAAGTTTTTGACCATCTGGTGTTGCGTGAGTAATAAGTGAAACCGAAACTGAAAGCTCCTGACCTTGGCTTAGTCCTTTGGCTTTGGCTCAGTCCCACGTATAGAATAAATTGTTATTGTTTTTTTGTTGTATTTTATTTATAGACTGGTATCAATCATCATATAATTTATATCCCCCTACTTCCTGAAGTGCAGGATTGCACACTAAATAAAAGTAAATGAATTGTGAATATGTAATCAGCTACTGCTTAATGTATGTAGAGATTAAAAATTATATTATAATTATTATTTAATTATAGTATCCTGTAAAAGAAAATGCTTTATTATTATTATGCTTATGCTTATGGCTTATGCTGCAGCTGTAATTAACTAGATCTAGATTAGTTAAGTCAAGACTACTTAAAAAGTAGGCTAAGCCTTGGCCTTGGCTTAATAATTGGAGTAAGGTCTAACTCTAAGCTATAAAAGTAAGAAATATAACTAGTAACTTCTCGACTCTTATTAACTGTCTTTATATAATATAAGATATGTCACTAAAACGGACGGGAAATAATCTTTTTTTCCCTACATTTTGCGGTCTTCAAAACACAACATATTTGGTAAATATTATCAAAGTATATATGAATTGTGGATCACATAAAAGTTTGTTTGCTGGACGCTGGTAAATGGAGGGAGGAATCGGCCCACAAAAAATGTTTTTGTGTTGGATAGTGCAGCAGGCGGAAGAGGTTGATCTCCGCACAACGCTACTGGACTTACTATTTGTGGAGTAGAACAGTTTCGCAACCTATCTAGGTTGCTTCTTCAGCTAAACTGGCTTGAGTAGAGAAGATTACTGGTGAAAAGCTGGAAATTCACTGAGCTGAGTAATCCTCTATTGTTCAAGATTATCAATATGTCAAGGAAGCTGTTTGTGTGATTTGTGTGTACAAAACATTAGGAAATTTATATCAATTATCAGTATTATTTAATTACCGATGTTTAATTATCAAAATACACTCAGCAAAAAAAGAAAGTAAACACTTTTTCAAGTTCATATTTTTCATATAAGATTTTATAAAAATAAAACAAATTCAAATTAAAGGATATTTAATTCTTTTTCAACCTGGTAGGTGAATACAAATTGAAACTTTACGCATGAGTGAACACATTCATTTGTCTGTTCCAAGGTGCAAAAGTAAAAATTGCAAAATTGCAAACAAAATATAAAAAGTCATATTGTCTGTAGCATCTATACAACTTTGATATTGTTGTGGACACATGAAACAGGTACCCAAGGGCTTGCCCACGGTCTTCGATGGAAAGGACAGGCATCTTGATCTTGCATTACATTTTATTCAGCCTTCGATTTTACATTACATTTTGGACATTGAATCACCCTTGTGGCTCTTGTGGGAAAGAGAGAGAGCAAAGGCTCAATAATGCAGTTTAACCACATTTGTCTCTCATTCAAAGATAAAGCCATTGTGTAAGTGTGATCTTTTGTTTCCATTTTTTTGTGGAAGGGCATTTACACATAGTATATAGTATAATGGCAGACTGTCCATGTTTGCAATTTTTACTTTTGCACATTGGAAGAGAAAAAGAAATGTGTTCACTCATACGTAAAGTTTCAATTTGTGTTCACCTGGCAGGTTGAAAAACAATTAAATTTTCTTAAATTTGATATGTAATTTATTGATTTTTATTAAAGTTTTATATGAAAATTCTGGACTTGAAAAAGTTTTTACTTTCTTTTTTTGCTGAGTGTATATGATTTATGGGCAAAAGTTTAAATTTCATGACCTTATTTGCATAAATTACCCAAAAAAATTGTATGTAAATGAGTAAATTCTGTTATTAACTATTTATTTAGTATTTATTCATTGTTTTTCTGCAGCTTTTCCAGATTGTTTACTTCTTTGTTTGCTGTGTGACGGACCTGATTGTGACGTCTGGCAGCAGGAGCCGTGTGGGCCTGTCCTTCATGGCACTGCGGGACTGGTTCCTCTGCTCCATCGCCTTCCCCATTGTAGCAGTAAGTAACACACTCACAGGTGGCCTCTGCTTCATACCCTCCATCTGCAATTAAATGCTGGATTAGTCACCATGATTAGGTTTGGGGATTCACAAGATTGTGATGTCAAAGATCACAACTCACAAGGCTCATACAGTTACTACAAATTATAACACGGCTCTGGTAAATTCAGTAACGTGATTGGTTAAATCCTGTCACGTGACTATTCATTAAATTTCAACAAACATGCACGACCGTGCAAAACAGGGTGCAACCGGGGTGCGTTACTCGTTTTCATTGCACACCTTTTTGCACGGCTATGACGTCACAATGCTTGTTTACATAGTTCTATCGGAAGACAAACTTGCGAAAGTGATTTTTAAAAAGATGGAAAAAGATTCGTTTTGTAAATTATCGGTATTGCAGTAAATCAATCTTAGCAGTTTCGTAAATTATATGGTATGTGGTTTGATATTGGTAAGTTTTGGAATGGAAATGCATAAAATGCTTTGATAATTCTCATTTTACGGGAATTTTTTTCGGCAATTTCTGGTGGACTGCGTTTGATCTGCTGAGCTTCACATTCAGTGAAGCGAGTGCAGCTAGTCGGATGGTGAATTTTGTAAATTCATATTCACACTCGGTAGAGGGAAGATAGACTGGGTTACTAATTGTGGCATGGCAAGTCTGTTTTTAAAAATCCAGCAAAATAAACGATTCCGTGGTTGAGCTCGTGTTATAAAACAAATAATACACGGTCTCAATTATCGTGCATCATGTAAATGCATCGCGCTCTCGGCTCTGTTAGCTGTGCGTTGCGCAGCTAACAGAGCCTCGCGTGCGATGCATTTACACAATGCACTCTAGATAGTGTATTATTTGTATAATAGTGTGATGCCATGATCTTACCATGCACTTACATCACTTAACACGACTTAAACCATCTTATTAACAATAATGTGGTCAAAGGTCAAGGGGCGCAGTCGAATTGCTCTAGTTTTAAATCTAAATAGAGATGGTTTTGTTACATATTTTTCTTCTCTCTCTCTCTCTATTGATCCTTTGTCTTATTCTAGTGTCTACACTAATCGCATCTAATACTGCATTGTCAAGACTCCACCTTGGCAGTCTTGGACTATATTGTACTATACATTGATTAATTTCTTTGGATGTGAATTATGAAATGAAATATATTAATTTTTGCATTCCTTTAGCTGGTTGTGCTGATGTACTGGGGGATATTTGCAGTGGATCCAGAGCTGATCTACCCACAGAGCATCAGGGGCATCTATCCAATGTGGCTCAGCCACTGCATGGTAAGTCCTACAAATACTACTAAATTACTCAATAAATGCATACATTGCATTTTCTACCTCCGAGTTTAAATGTGTTGAGTATATTATTATTGTGGAACCTCTTCCAATTTCCTCCTTATAATGAGATTCCACTGTATCACAGTCTTGCAGTTTATTGTGTCATGTTTGAATTCACACAGTTAATAATAGTGAACTATTTCATCTCCCCATGAGGCGCACATGGCAGCACAAAGCCACTGGTTTGGATTGGATGCCCTGCTGAAGGACACACATGATAGACAGGACATCAGTCATTTTCAAAATTAAGAACTCCTGTTCAGAACGATGTACTTTGTCCATGCAATCTTTCCACATCCAGAGTTTTGTGCCAGTTTGAAAATTGACTTTGCTGTAGGAGGCCGTAGGGCAAAATGGCCCGAATTCTCATCTGTGGCTCAACTTGTGCCTGGCCTAAAAAGACAAAGACTACCGGTAACACTTTGCAGCAGCATACTTATTGTCTCGTTACTATGGTCCCCAGAGATATTCTAATGGTTTCCTTTCATTATCCAGTCAATCCCTTGAGTTCTGATTATAGACATCAGTTTCAAATGTAGTCATATTATAGTCTGTCACCAGCCAAATTGCGTCCTCGATCATCTTGGACATTGTATTGCTGGTGACCTCTTGTACTATGACTTGATTTCAAAGGAATGAAAAGAAACCATTAGAATATCTCCCGAGACCATAGCGACAAGACAATAAGTCTGCTGGTGCAAAGTGTTACCGGTAGTCTTTGTCTTTTTAGGCCAGGCACAAGTTGAGCCACAAGTTGAGAATTCGGGCCAATGAGTCCATGGGAATTTTGCTTTTGTATGGAATGTTTTGTTTGAATATTACCTAATTATTTGTTGATGCCAAGAAAGACAGTTTTTCAGCCATTTGTATTTAAACATTATGAACAATATATCATATCATAAATACACATATTTCTTTTGATCATAGGGGCTGAGGCAAAAGGTCACCATGCACTTCCCCACCAAAAGCAATCCTTCAACAACTGATCGTCAGCCTGGAATCATACTTGTTATGCTTTTGAATTATTTTCTTCTCTTTTATACAGCACACATGGATCTTACCTCTCCTGATTATTGACATGATGCTAGTCAAACACAATCAGCCCAAGAGAAGGACTGGAATCACAAGTCTACTCGTTGTTGGCCTTTCATATCTTGGATGGTAAGCTGCTTCTAATTTGTTAATGAAATTGTAATACTGTAAACGTGGTAATGTTCGCGGTGCATTAATTTTTGCGGATTTCGCGCTGAAGTCGGAGTCCACGAATATCAAAACCTGCAAATATAAATGCGTGATTTGCAATGCGTGTGAACACTTGCTCAGCCGCGAAATTTTAAACACGCAAATTTGTTTTTGTGTCGCTCAGCGCGAAATATTTATCGCGCGAAAATAACAACGTTTACAGTATTTTAGAAAATGTAGATTAAAAGAAGACTGTATTGACAAATTTATTAGGCCAATAAACATGCTTTCCGCTACTTTCCCAATGCTGCTTCCTATCTTCAAACTACATGTGATTTGTATAGTTACAGATGTTAACTGGTGGTGAAGGGAATATCAGGGATTGATTTTGTCCAAGGGATTTGAAATGCTATTGAGTGGAGATTATTAGTCCCGAGAAGGATGAGACATTCCACTCTTCCATGGTACATAATTAAATTGAAATCATGTCACTGTGTTTAGCCAATCAGTGAATTGTATTTTCTATCAAAAGCCATATACCATTATTGTTTATCTCCCCATTGACTCTGATGAATTGATTATTTTGTACTACCCAGGTTGCTCTATCTGGGCTTTGTGATGGATATATGGGTGTATCCTGTGCTGCACGTTCTTGAAGGCATGTACTTTGTCCTCTTCGTCATCTTCACTTCGCTGGTTCTTGTGACCATGTACTACATTGGAGAGAAGCTCAACATGGCCTGTGGCAGTAAGTCAAGAGTTTATGATTTATTATGCAAAAATAAAGCGATCATTCTAAAGATAAACATACCATTTTATAGCACAAAATAGTGTCTATCTATGGACAAATAATACAAATTGTGTATATCAATGTAAATTTGTGAAGATATACTGTAAGAATGGTTATCGTTTTTATCATGTTAACCTTTCAAGTAACTCCTGTATGAGACATTATTTGGGGGTGTTAGTTCCCTTTAACTCTTTGTTTTAAATTTGCCTTATTTAATAATTTCAGGAGAAATTTCATGTTATTTTTCCTCTCATATTATGTTTGATTAATATATTTCTTTCATTTTTTAAGTGTATATTCAATTTTTCTTTTACTTTGCTGTTTCTAAAACTTAGTGGAGCCCATCTATTTTAGTACAACATGTCCAGCAAAAAAAATATACCAATAACTTCACGGCTTCTTGATAATAACAAACATTACTGATTTTTAACGAAGTGTATGCCTTTAAAAAAAGAACTGTTTCAACAATTTTACAAACAATTAATGGCTTTCCATAATAACTAGGTCCAACTTAAAGTTAAGTTCAACTTTATTAGAATCTTTGTAGAAACAACCCCTGGTGTATGTGAGTGTGATTTATTGTATTACACGTCACATTGTTTCTCTTTTATCCAAACCTCCAGAAAACAAGCCGGATGCAGATCTGATGTACTCCAAAATTGATTAATTTAAAGGCTTCAAGACAGATTGAACAGAGACTACACAGCATTCCTTTTGAAGCACAATTAATATTATTAGAGAATACATTATTATATTTGTTCTTAACAAACTAATCTAAGCCTAAGGACATCCCCTTTGGCTGGAATTTAAAGAGATTTATGTAAACCATAGTTTACATGTGTAGACCATGGTTTATATCTATGGAGCATCGTTTAGTAAACTGATGGAGAAAGAATGTACACTTCTTATTTGTTACCAATGTTGAAGCAACACATTTGCTAAAGATATAAAAGGCGGTCGATGATCTCAGATGATGAGTTTTATTGTGTGCTGCTGGTTAGCAAGCTCCAACAGCTGTATCATTTGCAATTAGGAAAAGTGTTTTCCACTTGTTACTTGTCTTCAAGCAAATATATGTAAACCATGGTTTACAATATACCTCCTTTGTGAGTTCCAGCCAGTATGTTTAGTACGTCTTTATAAAAGTTTTGTGGCAATAGCTGTGAAGTTTAAATATAGTGGTAATTTGCTTATGCAGTATTATATTGTGAAACTGTCCCTTTAGTTTATCATGCCTGTGCAGGTCAGTATTAGTGTCTGGAATCTGATATACCTAATCCAACGCTCGAAATTAACTTTTTTTGCTGGTGGCCCGGTCGGGCCAGTAAAATTAGTATTTTTCCAAATTTGGTGGCCCGAAACCAAAAACTACTGGCCCGAAAAAAAATAAGGAAAAACAAAAGTAAAATGAATACAATAACCATATGAATAGTTTCAGGGTACTAGGCAATACTTTTTATTTTTCATTCCCCTTTGTTTCATTGTAAGATGAATTAAATAAACATGAATTAGGATGAATGTGTGTGTGTCATGTCTTTATATTCATTGTCTTCATCAAAAAATCACAGCGATTGAATACACACAAGTGACAATTTCACCATAGTCAGGGTCTAGGTGACAAAACAAAAATGGTAGAAAAAGAGAAAATTCAATTTGACCTCAAAATTCTGTGCAGTGTTGTCTGAACACCTTAGACAAAATACATATTTTAAAATTGTGATATATAGTAGTAATATATGAATATTCATGAGCAGAATTCATGATGCTCATTAGATATGCAAAATATGCAAACTAACTGAAATTACTAACAACGATTTTTAATATGAAACTTTTTTTTATAACTGGTTAGAAAATGAGTACTGCTGCTCAAGAATGTATGAATATTCATTAGCAGCAGTGTTACTTGCTCAATCAACTTGCAACTTTTTAGCTAACCAATTAGTCCAATATTTTGTATGTGAGAAAAGGGTATAAGTTGCTGAATGCTACATTTAAAAGCAAGCTCTTGTCATGCCCTAGACAGGACTAAACATGACTACAGGGTATCTAAAAATAAAAAAAACTTTTTTTTTTTTTTTTTTTTTTGCTGGCCCAATCTGGCCACCAAACTTTGAAATATGTGTTTTTTACTGGCCCAACAGCAATTTTTGGTGGCCCCGGGCCATCGGGCCTATGCTAATTTCGAGCATTGCCTAATCATAGTATCTCCTGGCTGGAATACTCCCTAGGGTGCAGAAATTGTGCACTATATGTGCAGGAATGATTACAGTGTGTATCCGTTGACCAGGGTAATAATAGTGTAAAGCGCTATGATCCTCACGGGAATAGCGCTATATGAATAACGGTTATTATTATTTATATACACATGAAATGAAATACTTAGCGTTTGACAAATTGTATCATACTTCATTTGTAAGCTGAATATCATAATATTTGATATTGATTTGGTACAAAATTTAAGTGTTATTTAAAACTAGAGGCCCATGTGGCACTTTGTAGCCACTGTTATTGTAGCCACGTAGGACCTTGGTTACAGTAATTGCATGCGCCCTGAATCCTTGCAATATCGCGCAAAGTAATGTCGCTCAGAGTATGTACAACTTACTGTACATATGTACAAACATGTATGAGTTACCAACTGGTTGGTAATATGGATTTAGAGCATACAGCGTTCATTGCATACTATGATCAAAAGATGTACCACAAATGGACAGAGATCGTAGATATATTATATATCTCCAATGTCAATGGCGTTTACACTATAATACGCTGATTGAAAAGACTCCAGAGCGCAAGCGCTTACTGTAAACAGGATCCTATGCGTGCATACACTGCGTTGCATGTACATGTATATGGTGAAATATAGGCAGTTGATCTACAAAGTGTATCGTGAATATTTATGAAAGGGTGAAATGGTATCGTTTGTAATTATGATTTTGTGATTCATTTCCTGTTAATGAAAATATGTACATATATAATACTTATAATGATGTGATGTGCATTTATATTTTTAAGTACACTTGATATAGAATATTATACTTATCCCGTTCCCTTTGAGATGCTGAAATCCCCATAGAGTTTATACAGGACACAACAGGTTCCCTTAGCCAATTATGTGTATATTGATTACTGTCTTGTGGTAATGGAATTATTATGGTATCAAATATTATTACAGTGTAAGTCTTTGACAAATAAAATGAGACATTAAATCCATAATTATTTGGGTTATCTCCCATTTTAATCATTGTGTGAATTGTTCAAATTAAGTTTGTTTCTGACAAACTTTCTAATCCTATGAATCCACATTATAGCAGGAAGCATTATAAATATATTAAATATATACAAGGAAAGTTCTCCTTGGAGTTGCTTAAAATACAAAATCAAAGAAATGTGGAATACACAGTGAAACCTCATTATATAATGAGGTATACACAATGAAACCTCATTATAATGTGGTATACACAGTGAAACCTCATTATAATGAGGTATACACAGTGAAACCTCATTATAATGAGGTATACACAGTGAAACCTCATTATATAATGAGGTATACACAGTGAAACCTCGTTATAATGAGGTATACACAGTGAAACCTCATTATAATGAGGTATACACAGTGAAACCTCATTATAATGAGGTATACACAGTGAAACCTCATTATAATGAGGTATACACAGTGAAACCTCATTATAATGAGCACCTTGGGCCCATTGGATTTACCTTGATTTAACAGATATCGTAATTGTAGTAATCGGGGCGTAACAATAATAAAATACATAGAATCAAGACCTGTGAAATTACCTCGCTTTATCAGGTACCTCATAACAGAGCTCATTATAAAGAGGCTCCACTGTATACATGTATGTAAGTCTTCATACTTGTAATTGTCATATAACCATAATATACAAGTTTCCATTCAATTTCTTTACTATACAATAGATTTTGAGTATTCACAAAATATACATTGATTTTGAATAATCTATCAAATCATAATTATTCAAGATATCCATTATGTAAAAAAAAAAAGAATGTGTATTGCAGCTGTTCTATTAGGTATTGACATTTATATTTCATAGTCAATCAGATTTCCTTAGAAAATGAAGAAAAAACATTGTACAGGAAATTATTTCAAGAGATATTCAAATACGTGGAGATCAAACACTCCATGTAATCTGAAACACTTGAACTTTATATCAGATTAACCCATTCAAGGTGATTTGATTTGATTCTTGTATAACATGCAATCTCCAGCAGGAGTATTTCCAGGACCAGTCATGAATGGGTTGAAATAGAATATGCCAATATTTGTCGACCTTGTTTAAGTTGAATCCAATTGAACTATAATAGTTTTTCTTATCTAGTATATTTCTCACACACTATTAAATATCAACTTTATTCATATAAATATGTTTAATAAAGATAACCTCAAAGCCATTATAATCAGAATCCTGACCTTCAAGTCACATTTCTCTATTATACTTTATCACACACACAATTGTAAGAATACAAACTACAGTATTACTAACAATGACAGAAGCTATGTTTCAAGGAGTATTTTGATCGAATATCAAATTCAAGATTACTACTAACAGTTTGCATGGATCTGCAAATATAGAAAAGATAACTTACATTGTGCTAGTAACATACCAGGAACTGAATTCATAGACAATCATCTATAAAGACCCTACAATATCAGATATATGCCCCATTTTTACTCTCATTTTATTTATACACAGGCAATATTTTAGTAGATAAGCATTTTTTTGCAGTATTTTGCATCATTTGAAATATTTCTTAAATAAAATATCTGTTATTTACTTATTTGGGTGGAATAGATAGCAAAAAGTACATACTAGTAGTAAAGGTACATCAAAGAACTATACAGGGTGGCCCAGAAATAACGGAACGGGGCACTTCCCAAAATAAAGTAACAAAAAAATTAACATGTCCATCGGATAGGGTGTCATTTCCAATGAACAACAATACCAAGAAAAGTAATTTTGGACGTGTAGTTTTTGTTTTAGGGCGCTTTGAGTGAGACCATGTCAGGTTCCTATTTTTGTCAATTTTTACCAAGTCAGTGTCTGATAAATGAGACTTACTGCCTGTCATACTAGTGACCAATTAAGCCCATTCTCTCGGCACCGCTCGGCACGTAGCTGAATGCACACTAACAATGGCGCACGGAATATTCGCGTGTTCAATGGTATGTAGGGCAATAAGTCTCATTTATCAGGCACTGACTTGGTAAAAATTGACAAAAATAGGAACCTGACATGGTCTCACTCAAAGCGCCCTAAAACAAAAACTACACGTCCAAAATTACTTTTCTTGGTATCGTTGTTCATTGGAAAGGACACCCTATCCGATGGACATGTTCATTTTGTTACTTTACTTTGGGAAGTGCCCCGTTCCGTTATTTCTGGGCCACCCTGTATATTGGAAGCACTGTAAAAGATAAATGCATACATTATGTGAGGCAGCCTCTCAATCAGTATTTCAGAAAGAAAAAAAGGATTACAATCATACATGTCATAAATTGTTTTCAGAAAGCAAAACCAAACTGATACATACTTATTTCCGGTTTGGCTGCAGGGCAATTTCTTTTCCCAAATCACTAATTTCTCAATTTCCTTGTACAACATATACTGAATCACCATCTTATATTTTTGTGTAAAATAACAGAAAATACAGAAATTGCAAAAATAATCATCAAAGATATTCATATCAAAATCACAGCTTTTTATAAGATTTTAAATATCCATATAACTTATCTCAGAATATATATACATAAGTATGCAAAAATCAAATGTTGGTCACATTTATTTTATACACCACACAGAATCGGAATAAAAAGCAGTAAAAAAAAAATCACTTTTAGTAGTTATTTGGGTATGGAACATACATCTCTTATGTTATCATGATTGTAGATAACATACTTCTATGCACAGAAAACAGAAAAATCAATTCCAAATGATATCTGAAATAGTTTTTAAACATTTGATTCATTATTATAAATGGTATTATTTATAATAAATATTGCAAAATAAAAGTGCTCTAAACCTAAATTAATGTATGAACCACTTTTACATCAAAATTCAATCGCATACACTTTATATTTGTATTGTTTATAATATCAAATTGCACATAGTACCACAATTAAAGAAATAAGGTTAATACCATATACTATATCATACAGAACAAAGTCAATATCTGTACCGTATGATGTAAATCACACTGTATAATGCGCTATATAAGCACCATTTATTAAATTATTATTATTTTGTGCACAAAGTTCATAATGATATTTTGCTAATATCTCGTTCAAGTGTGCATATGGTATTAATTACAAGAATCATCAAAATGGGTCAATGGAAAGCATAATATTCAAAATGAAAAGAAAACAAATCCAAAGAAATGTAATATAATTCTATACATAAACTTTCAGTGAAAAAAGTAAACAAATGATACAATACCTAGTTAAAGCATGCTGTACACTAAGCTTGGGACAAGTACATGTAGTGGATCAAAACACACACAAAAAAACAAGTGGAATCAAAATGGCGATCGGTGTTACGTTCTTACTACTCTCTGAATAAGAGCAATTCAATCCATAACACATGATTAGTTGCAGTTCAATACCTTGTCATGCATGACTTTCATTCAATTGATTTTATTTGAACTGCACTTTCAAAATATAGTTTACTCAGCAAGCAAGCAACTAATGGCATCTGACTCCATTTTGTTTCTATTATTAGGGAGCGCAGTTGTCTCAACTCTGTGTATACAGGGGCTCTACTTATATATGGCTCATGCTGGCCCATAGTTTCCAACTTAACAGAACAGAAAAGGGGAATGGTTGGCAGCTTTGCTGCCACCAATATGGAAAATATTGCCACACTAATTAAATTTACTTAATAAAGTTGATGCTTTAAAAAAAAACATTACAAAAGCCTACCCAATAAAGCGGTGTACTGTATAAATGTTTGTTTCTAACGCTGTTGTTGCTTCTTGTGGCTGATATACTCAACGTTGTTACTCTCATCGTAGCAGAAGCCCCGCCCATCAAGCCGTTGCTTGGCGATGCAAAACATAACCAGAAATGTGTCTCTTATTGGTGGGTCCATGCTGTACTGGTAGCACCGCTCCGCTTCCTGTGAACTTTGACCCGAGGCTTCGGAGCGAGTGCTGTCGTTGTCGGAGTCGCTCACGTTGGGGTCTTCTTCGTGGCAGGATACATCGGAGGTGGATGTGGCTGCCACATAGTCTGCAACCCGGTCTGCCGTCATGGGATTCTGCTGTTGAAGAAGAAGATATTAAATTACAATAATAATAATAATAATAATAAAGTTGCTTTATTATATAACACTTAATAAAATTAAGTGCTTTACAACATACATGTACAACAAACAAAACGGTACTTTAAAATCTTACTAAACAATGTCATCACATAAATTAACAATATTTTAACTTAAACAATTATATTACTGTACTGTACAGTTCACCTACATTTTTTATTTACACAAGTACACATACACATTTAATTTTCTTTCAGGAATTAAACAGATATGTCTTCACTGCTACTTTACAACTATTTATGGAAGGTGCAGTTCTGATGTTGAAAGGTGGTACATGGAAAATGATACATATTGGGATTTCACAACGAGAATTTGAGCTGCCAAGTATAGCCTATAAAAGATAACAAGAAACCCTTTGGCCTGCAATAATAACAGCTGAAGGAGCATCTTCAATTTTGCTAGACTAACCTGTACAGCAGAGGGTGACCTTGGTGTCTTGACAATGACCTTGACAGCCCCCTCACCCTGCCTGGCCGGGCGGCAATCAATGTCACAGAGCGGTAACGTCAGCTGAAGGGTATCCTCGCGCAAACCAACCACATAGAGTACATCTGGCGTCAAGAGGAGGGCTCCCCCACGCTGTGACCCCTGGACAGTGGTGGAGGTCACCTCCACATGGTATAGGATCTCTGAGGTGGGCAGAGTGCGCAGCATTTTCCTGCACAAGAAAAACAAAGGTCATCATCATTCATGTTACCTCCATTGTTATCTGCATCCTCGTCATAACCCTCAGCTTCGTTATATTTAATTTCCACTCCTACTCCTCACATGATGAATATCATTTATCAGCTTGCTGGGTCAGCAAGCTGATAAATGGTACCAGTAGTACTTATTACTAAAACCAGAACGTCAATGACGTAGCGCTCATCCGCCATCTCGCAACATCAAATATCGCAAATTTCATGTGGTACACTTTTCAACTGGTCAAAAAATAAAAATTTGATGCCCTGGAAGGGACATAAAAATAAAAAATACAAAATTAGAGTGAAAAAAAATATAAGTTTGACGCCCCGGAAGGGACATGGGAAGAAAAAAAAAATGAATAAAATAAAAATAAAAATAAATAAATAAATTTTAAAAAATTAATTTAAAAAAATAAATAAATTTTAAAAAACAATAAAAAAAAAATATATATATAAAAAAAAATATAAAAAAAATAAAATAAAATAAATAAATAAATTTTTAAAAAATTTAAAATTCAAAAAATAAAACAAAACAAAAAAAATAAAAAATAAATAAATAAAATAAATAAAAAAATTAAAAAATTAAAAAATTAAAAATTACCATAATTAATGAATGGAGACAAATTTCAAAATTCTGAGTAGAAGTTTAGTGTACAAAAGTTAGCTCTACCAGATAAAGCAAACCAAATTAAAATCGGTCGAGAAATGAAGGAGAAGAAGCATTTTTTGTGATTTCGAATAAATTTGCATAAATTACCATAGATAATGAATTTCACGATTCTGTGTAGAAGTTTTAAATCCTCCTCCTAGCCCTATCTTATGAAACAATCAGAATCAAAATCGGTTGAAAAATAACGAAGAAGAAGCATTTTGAAAACTGTGGACGGAAGGACGGACGGACGGACGGACGGAAGGACGGACGGACGCCGGACGCAACGGCATGGCATAAGCTCATCATGCCCTTCGGGCCGGATGAGCTAAAAAGCAAGGACCAAATTATATGGAGCTGCTTTTAAGCAGTTAACACATCGAGAAATGTGCCTGAGTAACATTGAATCAACGGTTGGGACATTTGATTGATAAAATGTGGTATAATAGCAAAATCCAACCATCCCCAATGAGCTGAGATTAAGATACACTGCTTTCTTTACCATTCATATTTGAGGCAAGCGTTGCCTACTGCACTCCTCATCTCACTGTGTGGAGGTCCTCTGGGAGTCAGCTCCTCAGCAAGCCCTGTCCCATGCAGGATCCCTGCACACAAAACAAGATAGAAAACTGTCATATTGTCATCAGCGGCATCGCAAAATTGAAGTTAGTTCAGTTTCGTAAATCAAACATGTGGTGCCATCTTGCAAAGGCCTTGAAAAACTTAACTATTTTTGATGTTCAGACAGGTTTTCCAATCCCCATGCAACTGTGCAACCCCTTAATAGATATTTGATGCATTTTATCATTATTATTTTTCCTGTTCAAGATTTTTAGAATTGTATATAATATATTAAGGTTTCTTTATACCTCGTGAGTTCATTAATGTTATTTCCATGTTTGTAAATATTGTTGCAAATGACACTGCAATTCAGCTTGTAGCTGTGAATGTGACATTTTGTTGAATAAAATACCATTATTATAATTATCACTTCTATTATCAAATGCATACCTTGTCCAGTCTGGGCTACCAGCTCCGCTGCTCCTCCAAGGGGTTTGATAACCACCCCTACTAGCCCCTTCCCCACCCCTGATATCACCCCTCGAGCCCTCTGAGAGCGGGACAGGGGTGATAGGGGATCAGATGACAGGTGCGTCAGACTGCGTAGTGGTTGGTCTGCTATACCAGCTATGGCACCTATTAGAGGAAGCAGAGCACAGAAGAGGGTTAATAATACCACTCTTTCAACCCCTCGAGGGCCGCTAACTCAACAAACAAAGGCTAAAAACCTAACAGTTGTCAGTGACCTAGGCATTGTTACTGAACTCCTTTGTTATTGCTTAGTTTACTTAATATGGATGATGCTTAAAACACTCTAAACCAGGTACAGGAAGCATCATAACCACCCTCACCCAATAAGAGACAGGTTTACACCTGCCCCATGCCTCTATTAACCCTTAGCCCTCTAAGCCATCTGAGAGGGGAAAAGGGGTGACAGAGGGTCACGTAGCTAGCGCGGGTTTTTAGGTCTATAACTTCACAAAAAAGATATTTCAAGCCCTAATTTTTTCAGGCATGCTATTAAATGACATTTTCTTTCATATAAGACAATAACCTCGCAACTTTTGAAATTTGGCTTGCAAAAGAGGGAATGTCCCTTAACTGCCAGGCAAGGGTTTCAGAAGTCACAACTCACCTAGAAGACTGATGCCAAAGCTGCTAAGTCCCTGCACGATGCCTGATGTCATGCCCTCAGGAACATGATGCCTCTCCTCCTCCCGCCGAGCCACGTGGTCTGTGTCCAGGGACAGGCGGTCCAGGTTGCGTGCCATGCTGGAAGCAAACTTGGTGATGGAGGTCAGCGTGCCTGATATCAAGAATTAATAGACGGAATGGACAATTCAAAGATAATTAAATTAAATAATTAAATGAAAAGCTCTCCCAGAGCCCAAATCTTTGCAATTTCCTTTTTATATTATGGAGAAAAAAATGATAAAAGGTGCAGAAAACATATTAGAATCAAAGTCTTGCAAGAATCACACTTTTTTTAATGGAAAAAAAACAGGTGCATTAAACTAAATTTAACAAAATTAATCTTGCGACTTACAATATCTTTAGAATTAAACAGTTTCATATGAGTACAGTTCTTCATACATGTTTCTTGTGCGCACACACATTCATCTAAAAATGGGTATTTTAGTACATAGAATGATTCCAATAATCCATTCAACACATTCATTTTGCATCCATTTAGTAACAATAACATAAGCTAGATAACTAGCATTGTCTAACATTACCTGCTGATAGATGGCGCACCAGTGAGGACAAGCCAGAGGCCACCCCAGCCACGAAGGCCCCTGGGCCTCGGGTCAGACCCTCATAGGGGAGGTAGATTGTGTCAAACAGACCCGTCCGAACACCGCGCAGGAACCGTGATGGGTTCCCCAGGAGGTCCAGGGAGCCAATAGCCCAACCTGCTTTGAATAGCGCCCCCGAGGTGTAGTGTAACGTCAGCGCCTGTCCCAGCTGTCTGTGGGTGGCGTAGATTGGCCCGGTCTCGTAGCGTGGGAAGCTCAGCCGGGTCTGGTCCAGTGAGATGAACATCTTCAGCGAGGCATGGACGCTGGCGGTTAGGGTGATGGGTAGTATGGTCAGCTGCTGTAAGCCTATGGGTGATACCAAGGCACCAATGGCCAAGCTAACCATAGATGGGGGTCCAGTCCTGCAAATTAAACAGGGAAAATTTGAAAATGTCAAGAACTTAGTAAAGTGTGGTCTATTAAGTCAAGTGCATAAAGCAAAGGCATCCATCACTAATTGTACCATAGATTATTGACTAATACTACAAATTCAGCTGAGATAAATGTGCTTAACTAATAGCTTGCCATATACATGTATGTAAGTTATATATATTGTGTGGTACAAATTTGCAACTCTGGCCTTCAATGATTTTAGGAGCTGTATTAAATAAGGGAAAATCAAACAAATTCAACTGTTAAGCTCACCTCTCCTTGGTTTTCTGTGGCAGTATCTGTGCAGGACTGTACGTCTTACACAACCTCTTTGCATTCCTCAGAAACTGATCCTCCACACAGACCTCCATCTCACTTAGTGCAATCTCTGCATTCCCAAACCTGCTGCCAAAGCCACCATCATTGCCTTCTACGAACACATGCACCGCAAGGAAAGCGGTTTCCCGGTTCTCAGCAGCATTCGCGTAGATGTAGCTGTACCAGCGTTCAGGCGTGAGGTGCCGGGAGGTGTCTACTTCAGGAAGGGGGGCATCCAGAGGCCGCTCCCGACCGATAAAGAGGACGGAGAAGTCATAGCAGTCCCCCTGGCACTGGTTGTCCACCTGCAGCTGGCCCAGGGTGAGCTGGAGGAGATGGATGCTGCGTAGGGCCATCGTCCGCTTCAAGTCCTCTCTGGCGGCCACAGCAAAGCTGACTTGATCCGCAGTGAACCTCAAGATCTCCCTCACAGCAGGGCCGGGGGATAAGTCATCCATTACCTGAAAACAACACATTTGATTGGAAAAAAATCATTCTTGAGTGTTTATCAAGTTTTCTAAAGGGCACTTTTTTAGTGCAAGAATGTATTTCAATATGAATGAGGTTAGTATGTGCCACCTGATCCACAGTCACTATTAATATCATCCTAATGTAATTACTTGATAAATGATTGGTAAAATAAGTCATACATCATGAGGCAACAGATTGTATATAATTCATAAATACCTTGAGATAAGTAACAACCCACAAACCTAATGCCTCAAGCCACCTCGTTGGCGGAGGTAAACAAATATTGTCTTTTAAATAATACCTTCCTCATTACATATCAAGGCATACTTTTGAAGGAAAAATTTAAATTATCACACATTTTCTTAATATTTTCATTGTTTTAAAAAGGTTCCATCGCAATTAGGAAAAAAACATTTTGATAAATTTGTGCATTTCAACAGAATACATGTATATACACAAATATTATGGAAACTATATAAAATGAATTTGTGAGGAGTAACCCCAATTGTGTTGAATTCTCCGGATTGCTAGGCCAGTGATCTAACCATTGATTACTATATATGAGGTAGCATGAGAACTGACCTTAACAACGATGCTTGCAGCTCCAACAGACACGCTGAGCTGCGTCGGCTCAGGGGCCTCAAACTCCTGCGCTGGTTCATCCTTGGCATTCAGAGAGTCCACAAAGATGTGTATCAGTGTCCCCACACACTCCATGGCAACCAGTAGGTACCCTCCTGTTGACATGGCAATGATCTCTGACCGGGTCGCACTGCACGCATCCAGCACATCCACTGCTTCGCTCCACTGATGAGACTCAATCAAAGTCAGGTCGGAGAGATTCTGGGGTGATGGGACCGTGACCGTACCAGCCCGTGTTGCGACCGCAAAGTGAACCTTGTGCACATTTGACTGCCTGGAGAGGCCGGGAGGAGGGTTGTAATGGATGATGGAGTTGGAGGGGACGGTGGGGATCCGGGGAAGTGGGCCTAGCTCCTCCTCAATCTCAAGAACATCTGTTAATGACAATGATAGAGTAACAATCGGTAATAATGGTAAGGATGAGAATAATGTGGGTAAAATAGTGATGGTGATCATGATTATGATGATGATGATGATGGTGGCAACGACTACAAAGACAACAAAAACGATGACGATGATGATGATGATGATGATAATGATAATGATGTTGGTTATGATGATGATGTCATCAACAATGCTGATGAAGATGATGATGACAATGACGATGGAGATGGTGTTGGTGAAGATCATGACGATGATGACGGGGATGATGACAATGATGATGACGATGATGATGACGATGACGATGACGATGATGATGATGATGATGATAATGATGTTTATAATGATGATAATGTTATAATAATCATGATGACGATGACAACGGCGAGGATAATGATGGCGGAGATGGTGATGGTTATGGTGACGTCAATGACAAAGACGATGATGGTGGTGGTGGTGGTGATGATATGACAATTATATCACACAATAATTGCAACGATTTATGACTTGATTGATTTGTATAATAAAGGTTTGAACAAATTGCCATAATTACCCTCAACTTTAGCAGTCTCATGTGACTGCCCCACATGGACAGGGAACGGACACCGATTGATGACCAGCATCTTGGGTGAGGGGTCGTTGTCAAGGGTGACGTAGGTCATTCCATTGTGTTGGTAGACCATGACAACCATGGGTCTTGTCATAATTTTCTTGTTCTGGAATGTCTTGCATGAATGGAAGGTCTGGAATTGGGATAAATATAAACAAGTGATTTAAGAATGAGGACGTTTTTATTCTATCAAACAGAGATTTACAGCAGGAAAAAAATACAGAACTTTTTACAATCAGGTTTTAAGTGAAGAAAAAATACAATTAGTAATTCATTTTGTAGAATGAATAGCTTCATAGAATGAATATTGCACAAATAACCCTCTAAAATTCCACGGCTAATCATCTTATTATTGCTTTCATACATGTAGGTGTGATGTTTTTACTGTGTTAACATTTCATTTACATGTTTTCACCTCATAATAATAATCATAATAGACAAGCATTTATATTGCGCCATCAATCGACTAGACATTCTGTTCCGAGGCGCATCATACTGTACAGTATATTATTACCCTGGCCATAGCCAAGCTGCCTGCAAGCGCATCCAAAGCATTTCTGTTAATTTTTAGTCTCTAGACTTTTTGTTTATTAGGTTCTGAAATACCAAAATTCAACAGAATTAAATTTCTCTTGATCAAAAATGCAAGCAAGCACTGGAGTATAAACTGATATTGGAATAATCTTGAAAATGCCTAAAACCCCTGGAATAGGGCAAAGAAAAGCAAGAAACTCACCGGCACTGAGATTGGAACCCTTGGAACGTCCTCCTCTATCTGCATCCACCCACTCCATCCATCACACCACGCCCCCTCACCACCCTCTAAACCTGGTTGGTCAGCCAGCGACACTGACAGGTATTGCAGGGATCCCATTGGCTGGCTGCAGGTTGGACTGTCCCACACAAGGTGAGGGGTGCTGCTTCCTCTCTGGTTGGGAGGGAAGTCGTTGGACTGAAAGGCAGCTCCCTGGATGGAGATCTAGAGTAAAAGGAAAGAAGAGAAAGTGCATTGAGTGCTCTTACATATATCACGCAGCCACATAATTCTTACTTTTTAAACTCTAAACAAATCTTGTTATATGCACATCAAAACAAAAATCAAAATCAAGCAATTAAAAACTTACAAATATAGAAATTGAAATTATACATACAGTATGATACAGTAGTTGTGCAGGAATCAAATATAATGAAATACATTTATTGCATAAAATCTATAAAGGTATCCATGATATTAATGATATCAATTATGATAATTTGAATTAACCCGAAAATGTTATCTACATTTAGCCTGAGACTGAAGAAGTGAGGATAGTGCATCTATCGAGTAGTCTATTAACATCTTCTTTTTGTTTAACATTCATACAAAACATATATAATAAACATAGTTCGCACAGCAAAATATATAAGAATCTATCTTAATTCTCACCTTTTCTGAAGAAGTGAGGTTGGCAAGTCTCATGTGGACATCTTGTTTTGAGTTGTTTGTGAGGATGAATCTAGGTTTGATGGTGATGACTCTAATACAGTGCTTCATAATGGACTGGATAACAACATGTGCAACCTGATGGGAAAAACAAATATTTCTCTTGACATAATTGTAATGAAATTATTTTGGAGATCATGTCATGAATGTAAATCATTTCAAGGATTTTAGGGAAAATCCACCCTAGACATTTGATATCTAGATGGGCAACTCCAGCGTCACGGACATTACAAACAGACAGTATTTTCATGACTTTCCAATGCCACTACTAATTCATAACTCTACCTAATGTCTAACTTTTATTTTGATTACAAAGCAATAGCCTGGTTAAGTATGCAAAAACAGTTTCAGAACATTTATCCAATTCGTTACTGAGTAATTCTGCAAAATGTGCGCCGTCACGGACATTACATTTTTTGGACATGACTTTTTGCATCCATATACATCTTTGCAAAAATCTGTGAGTTCT
This sequence comes from Echinarachnius parma, assembly GCA_037951105.1. Taxonomy (NCBI): domain Eukaryota; kingdom Metazoa; phylum Echinodermata; class Echinoidea; order Clypeasteroida; family Echinarachniidae; genus Echinarachnius; species Echinarachnius parma. The sequence continues at coordinate 119,608 of JBAMJV010003879.1, read as the reverse complement.
GAGACTTCACAAAGGTGATTTAGGTATTCAATTATAGACAAGGCAATGATGAATTGAATCCAAGTTGGATTTTGCAAAATGGGCCAGGTATATGTGATCTAGACAACAAAACGTTGCGTCACGGACATTACATTTTTCAGCGTCACGGACATTACAGTTTGTCCGGAGGATTTGATTAATTAAAAAATATACTTTAGAGCACTCAAAAGACTGAAATTTTAATCTGAAAAGGTACTTTGATTATCAGTCATCAAATTTGGTGCCTTAAATAATAAAAATACCCGAAAATTTGGAAAATATAAGGATTTTCCTGAAATTTGCACAGGGTAATCCCATGTGTGGAGTTTCATGTATGGTTTCCGTTTCTCCTATAAGGAGACACCCGAGAATTAAAAAAATCATGTGAACTGAAAGATATAATCATAGGATTATGTTGTATGGAAAAATAATCCAGAAAAAATTAATAGGATTTGAAATAGAGCCAATTGTTTTTTTGAGTTCATGTCCACTTTTTCGTGGAATTGCCCAGATATGAAAGAGGGTGAATAAGAGAACACGAAAAATATGAGCAAAAACAGTAGAGCGACAAAAAGGTTATGACATTTGCAACTTTTTTACATTTTTTCCTTCATCAATGTGTTTACAAATTGAAGGCCCAGTGTAAATTGGATTCACTGTAAAAAAAGACATCACAAGTTAAGTTCACTAAGGGATCAAATCCACGACCACTAGGGCCCTTATTCAGGAAAATGCTAGTCAGGAATGTGCTAGTTTAGCTGCTAACTATAAAGCCTGTGTTGGATTATAGGCTAGGTAAGCAACACATTGCCATTGTAGTATCCAACAAAGGTTTTCAGAATATAGTTTTGAACTACATAATACCAATAACTTCTGCACCAGCACCTTATTGTTTGTCCTGGAGAGAATTAATTATGCGCCTCGGAATAGTTTTACTAGATAGACGGCGCTATACAAATGCTGGACAAGTAAGTAAGTAACTAACCCTAGCTGACAACTAAAATGTCCACTTGTTATTCAATTAGATGGCAACTAGTCTATAAGGGTTTCATAAATATGAGCCCTGATAACTAGACAAAATGTTACCTTCTGATGCAAAGACTGTCCACCCCCATGGAAGAGTTCCATGGTCCTAGAATCCTCTGGCTTTAGATGCAGTCCCTGGGTTGATACATTCTTCTTTGAGGGGGTGTCATCATCGTTGACTAGCTTGATGGATTTAGTACTGGTGAATTCATCTCCAGATGATGACAGTGTCACAGAAATATCGCTCTGAGAAGGAAATGAGCGCAAAATTAAAACAATTTAAAGATGCATTATTACCTTTAAAAAAGGCATTGACAAGGGTTTCAGGGACAAACATACCATCACAGGAGCTTTCTAGCTCAGATGGCAGTCATTGGTCTAGCAATCTGGAGGGTCCCGGGTTCAAACCCTGGCAAAGCCCTTTTGTCTGTTCATTTTTATATATAATTTATATTTCTGGTCAGTTTCCCTTTGCTTATACATGTATATGTGAGGTTATGTTGCATAAATTGCACTCTGTTTGCAATATTTAATCTATAATTTTGTAAGTAGATTTCCAATTTTGATAAAAAATTACACCTCATGCAAAAATGAGAAGTTGCTTTATAATGAATAGGTGTATGATAGTGTGTATCAGACCAAAGCTCTTGAAGTATGCTTGCCAAGGTGTACCTAGAAACTGTGATCAATAGAGGTGGCAATCCTCATAAATGGTAACTAGGCAAGGAGCTTTGCTAGAATGAGTTTAATGATAACTAGCTTTAACATAATTATTCATGTCATTTAAGAAATTATTGAAGTACAAGGAACTCACATTAAATCTTTGAGGCACAACTGTTATCCCTCCTCTCACAATGACCGGCTCTCCCCCTTCTTCACAAATGGTGACATCCGCTTCTGTCTCATTCACTAGCAGGCACCACGGCAACAGTTCCACCCGGATAGTGTTGACCTTTGACCTGTGCTGGACCATACCAACCTGCAGGCTAGTATAGGGGTGTCCTGTCATTTCTGCAGGAGGGGCAAGGATCATGTGCTGCAAAGATGTTGCATGCAGCTCCGCACTGAAGGGGAATTCATAAGAGATGAGGATTTGATTTGGGTATAAAATGCACTCTCCAAAGAACTCCGCCAAAGATATCTAAGTGCATTGTCATCACTATGATGTTATTCATTACCTCCGCCAACGAAGATGGAGAAGGTTGTGTTTTCGGTCCCGTTTGTTTGTTTGTTCATCACCAGTCTCCTGCGCACAATTTCACAGATATCTCAACCAATTTTTCATAGAAGCTTCGTGTTCATCTAGACTAGAACCCATTAAATTTTCAAGGTCAAAAGTCAAAGGGCAAGGTCAAGGTCACGCAAACATCAAAATTTGAGTGTTGGCGGAGGTATGCACTCCCTGAGTGCATTGCGTCTAGTTTGCATAGTGAAAAACTATGTCAGAATCAAAACTGCTTATAACTCCTGAAGCGCATACAAATGTAAAATTTGATTCTTTTATATTGTACACAGCAACTTGGAGATGGTGCTTAAAAATTAGACATGTTTACTAAGCAATTAAATAGACCTCATAAAAACTTTCCTAGGAACCTTCGATAGCAGGTTCCCATCTGTAAAGAGACCCACGGGATCCTGGAATACTAGGTCCTAATAGTGAACAGGTTAGTATACACATCTTTGTACGCCAATGGTTATATGTTATCTATCATTGACTGTATTTCCTTTTGATTTCAATGCAATAATGTAAAAGCAGTGTTGATAATAAATCTATAAATACCTCTTATAGTCTGTATGATTGTAAGGCCAGAACTGCTTCAGGTCCTCTTCCATAGAGAATGCACTGGAGATCTCCCTCAGTCCCACAGCCTCATCCTCATGTTGTGCCAACGTGTCAAGCTGCTCTGTTGAGATACACACGGCCGCAGGATTGGAGCCAGGTTCTTGCAGGCTAGAGAGAAAGAATAATTATGAATAACGATCAACAAAATTAATATTATTTTATGTGCAGTACAACATACAATTTCTATGTAAAGTATGTTTGTTTATTGCACAGTCATGAGATTCAGTAAATAATGAAGAAACTGTTAAAGCTACTAAAGTGACCCTTGACCTTTGACACCAAGAATACAAAATATTATGAAACTGGTTATTTATTTTATTTAAGCCCAACGTTACACTGACTTCTGAATTCATTCATTATTCCATACAATTTTCTATTCATATTTTAAATGAAAAATGAGCAAAGAAAATTGGGCTTCCCCGGGGTAAGGCCAGAAGAGAGATGTGATAAAGCATGTCTTTGACCCTTTCATATGACCCTTTCATATGTATACATCTAAACAGCTAATCTATTTGTGTTATATTATATAAGCATTAAAGAATTCATTATAAAATAAATAAATCATCTATTAAAGTAATTAATTTTGCCATGATAATGGACCTGTTAGGTTTGAAAGCATATAGCTCGCTTTGACTTGCATGCAGACGCGCCGATTCCATCCGAAAACACAATGCATTGGTGGGGGGGGGGGGGGGGGGGGGGGGGGGGCGCGAGCATTGTCCGAAAACACAATGCATTGGGGGGGGGGCAGAGCATTGTTCACAAACAATGCTCCCCCCCCCCCCCCCCCCCCAATGCATTGTGTTTTTGGATGGAATCGGCACCTCTGCTTGTATGTACATTAGAACAAAATAAGAAAAAGTAATCTTACCCAGAGGTTGATAGCGTGAGGTTGTACCATGCCACGGGAGGGATCTGATAGAGCTGCTCCACTGACCCTTGACCTTTGACCTGGGTGACCCAGCCATGGTTGCCCCTGGCTGCCTGACCCTGGATGGTCACTGGGTAGGGCAGGTGGCTCTGGATGCTGAACATGGGACTGAACAACACCTGGAAGAAACACGGAAGACAAGGGATTATTTTATGTAGCGCTGAAACACATTAGTCTCAAGGCTCTTGGAGTAGTATTACCTTGCCTTTAGCTGACTAACAAAACAATTCAATAAAAGTGACAAACAACAACCGCAGCTACATCTATGTTCAACGCAGATTTGAATACAACTTGAATGAAGAACATATCACAAGATTAAATCATTATACAAACAATAACAACAAAAACATGGAGAAAAAAAAGATGTTAAGTGTAGCAAAATTATAATTATTTAAAATAGAATAATGTCAAGGATTGAAGAACAATCATAACACTAACAAGAAAGACACTAGATGGTCACATCATAAGGGAGAAGACTAAAAAAAAAAGGACTTCATAACACTTTGAATAAAAATAGCAATATACTGGTCTGTTTTCTTAACATTCATGCTAGTGGCATTCAACCATGAGTTAAAACACTGAATTTTTATCACATTTGAATTACTAGTACTTTAAGCATCATTATCAACATTTAAATTACAGTTTTACAACCACTTTCAAACAATAGGATTATACTAGATATTAGGAACAGAAGCAAATGATTGAGATGAAAGTAAGCATACCAGTCTTTTGGTGTGACCTCCATGATGCTCGGTGAAAAGCTGACACCAGAAATAGCACTTCCTTCCATCAACACAGGGAATCTATATTTTAAGAAAATAATAATAATATTCTTGATTTACAATGTACATGTATATAGCACCTAATATGATTGTTCATCATCTCTAAGCACTTTACAATGATATCATTACCCCAGTCATCAAACACACTCACAATCACTCCACACATCATGTGCACTTTCTACTCCCTTGGGCATTCTGGCAGCCCTAGGGCACACTCAACAGTGTATAACTACAATTGCATACAATTGATGCATACAATTTCTGACCTGGCTTGAACTGTAATCTGATCCGGCTCACGTTATCATCAAATTTATGACTGAGAAACAATAAAGGGATCTACTAACAGTGTTACAATCCACAATCTGGACAAAATAATCCATTGACACTGCCATTTATTATCAAAATGCTCAACTATTTTATCTTGAAACTCATTTCCTATGGGAACCTGGTGTGCATAATAGCTCTATGGGGATTGCAAAATCAAACTACTGTAGCAGTGAACTAATATGATGATTATGAAGATGATCAGGCATGGAGAAAGATCACTACAAAAGCTGTACAAACAGTTACCTTAATGGCTGCATCCGCACTGCTCATTTCTCCACTCAGAGCAAACTGCTCAGACCAATCACACTCCGACCCTTGAACTTTGACCCTGATGCCGCTGATGTCATCATCTGGACAGGGTAAGGAGGGTAGGGTGGCTCCAGGGGGGAGGACTAGCACCTCAGGGGGGCTGGTGGGTGACCCCCGGGGAGACACAGAGGACTTGATGACCTCTATGTCCAAGGGAAGGTCCAGATGGCTGCAGAAGGTCTGGGGGCCCGTGATGGTGACCTGTGACAAATGGATTAGCAAGGATGGCAACAAATAGTTTATATCTATATATTTGATGCATATTTTGTACTGAATTGAATGGAATGGAATGGAATAGAACATAAATGGGATGAATTGAAATGATAAAACTGAATAAAAGTTAAGAATGATTTCTTTTTGTGCTGGGTGTCTTAAAAAAAAAATTATTGTATTTTGTTCACTGACAAAGGTGAAACACAGGGTGGTCAGTGCACCCCCAGGGAGACACAGAGGACTTGATGACCTCTATGTCCAGGAGAATGACCAGCTGGCCGCATGATGAACTGAGACAAATAAATCAGTAACAACAGTGACTGCAAAAAAAGGGATTGAATAGTAATTAACCTCAGTGGATTACTGGATATATAATTTTTCTCACTATAGAAACATCCAAAGGGATGGAAAAGATTCATATTATTGTGTACTTTATGAGCAATGATTTGTATTCATCCGATGGTTGAAGTAAAACAGTTTTTGTATTTGCTTTGAAAGATGATTTTCAGGTATATAATGCGCTACACTAACGCAACTATTCTTGTGTTCAGTTTTCCATACCCGACACTGCATGCCAGTCACCTTACTAACTTAAAGGCCAATGCAACTCTAGAATAGAGTTTATCCTACTTTATACATCGTAATATGCTTGTTCATTTCGCATAACATTAACCCGACTCTGATTTCTGCTTTGGAAGAAATATGTGAAAACACAATCAGGTACTCCACTTTTCACGCGAACTCAGGAGGCCGCCATTGTTACGTCCGTGCGGACACCACTGTACTGATCAATTCTGCATTCCTTCTGCACTTAACTAGTTTTCACGGCACCAAACCATTGTTTGAATACTTGTAGATGCTTTGATGAGTCTGCAAATTAGTGAAAAGATTTTTTTGTTCGGACAGTACGCACAGACGTCATAATTTGCGAGGCATGTCGGGTAGTTACACGAACATGGCCGCTCCAATTATCTTTTGCCGCCGTAAAAATTAGTAAATTTTGGTATGTTCACAGAAGGATTTCATGGGATCCAGGAGGCCAAAATTGCCAAGTCATGTATCAAATTAAATGTCTGTTCACCCTCTAAATGATAATAGTAGCCGAAAGCCATAGTTTCATTGCCCTTTAAATGAAGAGTGTAGCAGTCTCCTCCTTGTCAAACAGAACTCTCACCATTAATTCTAAAGAGCAGATTTGTTGTAAGGGGTAATGAATTTGAAGATGATTTTCAATCATATAATGAGCTGCACAAGGCCATAACTTATAATCCTATTCTCCTTTTCTGTTTTGCTTACCTGACGTTGCATAGCAGTCACTTTCCTCACTTGGATGTAGAGTGTAGCAGTCTTCTCCTTGTCGTACAGAACTCTCACCACAGTCTCTCCATCTTCACCATCAATCCCAAACGGCTCAGACCAGCGGAAATTATGCCAGCTCTCCATACAGATGTGCAGCTCCTGTTTAAAAGAAACAATATTATTACTATCGGAAATAATATCGCTAGTGATATTCGTTTGTCTCGCAATGTATGGTCAACATGGAATCTGAAAGATCACGACGTTTCGTATGCCGCTGCAATACTTTGTCAAGTGATATAAAGTAACGTAAAACACTCCTATTTATGCTCTCATGCGGCTCCAAACCGGGTTATTATATTATTATATTATTACTACTGGTATTGCTAGTGGGAAATGGTTTCATATCATATTACGCTGATAGTCCATTTGCATTGTGGTTAACCCAGTTACTACTGGTATTTGTAGTGGAAAATACTGATACTACAAACATATACTATTTGCACAGTAAACACACCAATATGCTACATCATGTATAACGTAGTAAAATAGTGTACCATGTACTCTACATTTGCTGAACAATCAAGCAAACTGAAAAATCACATGTAATACACAATGGCATAAAGCCTCTTCTAGCATATCGTAAATAACCCATTGCCAACAATAAAACAATATAACAATTACAATATTGCACAAGCAATAGGTTAAACAAGACAACTGCCCTAAAACTAAACACATCTGACTATCAATATAAATTAACTTGTAGAAATGTTCTGGAGGACTGAGAAGGTTATGAAATACAGGTGAAACTGGGCTCAATTGTTTTATTTTGTTTTACTTCCCAAAGTATTACCAACCTGTATTACTGGTTTGTGAGTCCTCCAGATATATATGCTCCTGCATGTCAAATGAAAGTGCAGTAATGCTCAGAAGGGCTAAGAAAGTTAGGATATATATTTAAAAACGAGCTCCACCTTCCCATTTTCTCATTTTTCTACTCGTCCAAAGTATTGCTGACCTGTTTTGCCTGCTTGCGAGTCCTACAGCTATACTCATGCAGCTTTCCACTCTCTAGGACTATGGACTCCTCCGTGAGTGCCTGGCCAAACCGCAGCGTCTGATTGGTACTATTGCAGATGAGGTAGTAGCCAAAGAGAATTTGCTCTGACTCAGGTTTCAAATTCTACATCAAGATGGCAAGAAGAAATTAAGAAATTACCATTACTACCATTTATGAAATTCAACTTGTTTTTTCACCATCAACATAATGACTTGTACTATTATTACTATCATCTCAACCAGTATCATATCCATCTCCATAATTATCACCGTCGTCGTCGTCGTCGTCGTCGTCGTCGTCGTCGTCGTCGTCGTCGTCGTCGTCGTCGTCGTCGTCGTCGTCGTCGTCGTCATCATCATCACCACCACCACCACCACCACCACCACCTCCACCACCACCACCACCACCACCACCACCACCATCATCATCATCATCATCATCATCATCATCATCATCTTCATCACCACCACCACCACCATCACCATCACATCATCATTACCATCACTATCAGCATACGCTGATTATTATCATCGTCATCACCATTATCAACATCATCTTCTGAACAATGACAATCATCATCATCGTCATTGTCATTTATATTATCATCAGCAGCAGCAGCATCATCATCACATTTACTATGCAACAATGTCCCACATCTGAGAGAGTACCATCCCAGCCTACAAACATACATTGCACATTACCTGTGTCCAAGCCTGAGCAGCTTTAGTCAGAGTGTGGATAGTACCCTGGCTCACCCTCAAGCTCATCTCTCCAAAGCCCAAAGTGCCCTCCACATCCTTTATGCTGCGGATGCTACAGGCAGTCTCCATGGCAACCGGCTCAAGGAGGGGAGACATTGTCAGGTCGCTGTAGTTGAGTAAGTCGGCATGTAGTACAGCCGTGCCCTGGAGACAGAAAATGAAGGTCTTTTTAGCTTCTATTTGATCAGGGCCCAGTTTCATAAAACTCTTCCAATTGTTGCAAATGTCCAACAATTGTAACTACTATGGCAACAACTATTATTCTCCATGCTGATTGGCTGTTACCTTGCTTGTTGCAATAATTAACCATCTACAACTAATTGAAAAGTTTCATGAAACAGGGCCCAGAAAATGGAAAATACTCCAAGGTCTCAATTTCTATTTTGATATCATACAAAACACAACTTGAATTTTAATATAATGCTATAAATTCAGATCCCCAAATAAGATTCTATTTCCATTTACCCCAAGGTTAGATTTAACTTGCTAATGCAGAGATGCCAACCTCTTGACACAAAAAAACAGACTGAATATTCTAAAAAATCCTATTTTGGAGAGAAAAATCAGATTTTCACGAAAACTCGACACTAACACTGGCCCGTTGGCCCCAGGCCTTTAAAATGTCAGGAAAATGTTTTACTGGTAAGAACGGGCAAGTAAAATGTTTGCTCTTTCATTAACATTTACAGCCAACCTCGAGCGAGAAAAAAAAAAATTTTCACAAAGCCAATTTGTGCAACAAAAATACTTAGATGGATGTTTGGGTTAATAAAAAAAGTTGGTTCAGTCGATCACACAACGTTTTATGAGTTTTTAAAAAGTTATTTTTGCCATTTTCTGACCGTTACTATTGAATGGGGGAGGGGGAAATTTTTTTTTTTAATAAAAATAAAAAATAATAATAAATAAATAAATTTTTCAAAAATCATATTTTTTTGCTAAGAAATCGTAATGTCGTATTTTCATCAAAAAATCGTACTAAATACGATTAAATCGTACTGGTTGGCATCTCTGCTAATGCATGGGAATTGCATATCTATGAGAAGAAAGGTACAACTTACATGTATCTTTGCTCTGGCATGGATGCCTCCATACCCTTCCAGACCCATGCTGATGTTTGGAACTCTCATGACCAGAAACTCTTGGCTGGTTGGTGTGGACCCATCATGATGATAAGGTGCTATGTAATCTGGTTTGGCTGGAAAAGAAGAAACAATACAGCTAATGAAATACAAACAGATGTAGACTAGGGTGATTTAAACATATTACCATTGAAATGCTTTAGATATTTGACATGAACAACTAGAAATTCCTGTTTTTTGGTGTTGATCTGGAAAAACAGATATCAAAATGTAGTCTCAGATGATTTTTAAAACATATTACAATTTAACTGATTTTGATAATTGACATTAGTATTTTTAACAACTAGAATCGAGCTGACTGAGAAGGTTAGACAAAAATCTATCAATACAAACTTATTTTGTTGTTATCAAATCCAATGTACCTTGACCAAGCTGACTGAGGTGGTTGGCCAGTTTAATCTCCATCAGGTCCACGGCTAGAGTGAGGGAACAGGCCGGAATGAAGCGGGGTGCAAACACAGTGTCAAATCTGATGGATGCAGCGAGGGCCATGGGAGTCAAGATTATATCAGGGGACGGTGGAGCAAGGGACTCTTGTGTCAGTAAACTGTAAAAGAAGAAAATAATATTAATTAGTTTTCATAAATATATATTTCATTTCTTTTCATCATTTTGTTTCCAAAACTTTGAAGCATAAAATACAAAATAACATCATAGAATTATACAAATAAAATTACATCAAAATGGAAAGTACGTGACACTGAATATACACATATGGTAATATGGAACGCCCACACAGCTCGGAGAAATTGAGTAGAAGGATGATGATAGGCAAACACATGTTAAAAAAGCATGGCTACAAATTCTGTCAAATATAAGTAAACCGGGTGTAAACACGGTGTCAAATCTGATTGCAGTGAGAGCCATTCGAGGCAAGATTATGTCAGGTGTCGGTAGTAAACCGGGTGTAAACACGGTGTCAAATCTGATTGCAGTGAGAGCCATTGGAGCCAAGGTTATGTCAGGTGTCGGTAGTAAACCGGGTGTAAACACGTGTCAAATCTGATTGCAGTGAGAGCCATTGGAGCCAAGATTATGTCAGGTGTCGGTGTTAAACCGGGTGTAAACACAGTGTCAAATCTGATTGCAGTGAGAGCCATTGGAGCCAAGGTTATGTCAGGTGTCGGTAGTAAACAGGGTGTAAACACGGTGTCAAATCTGATTGCAGTGAGAGCCATTGGAGCCAAGATTATGTCAGGTGTCGGTAGTAAACCGGGTGTAAACACGGTGTCAAATCTGATTGCAGTGAGAGCCATTGGAGCCAAGATTATTTCAGGTGTCGGTAGTAAACCGGGTGTAAACACGGTGTCAAATCTGATTGCAGTGAGAGCCATTGGATTAATTAATGAGTTTTTGAGTGAGCAAGTGAGTGAACAAGTGAGTGAGTGTATGAGCCAATTAATGAATAAATTAATTAAATTAATCAATTAACTTATAACTACACTATTAATTGACATATATGAGTAAGATATACCTTTCCTCTGAGGTGTTGAGAAGCACTCTCCATGTCCTATGTGCCCCCATCTCCTCCACCTGGTCTCTCCTGTCAGAGATCTTCCTCTTCTCACGGTAATGTAAAGTCTCAGACACAAAGAACTCCCTGGCTATACTCCACTGCTTCTTCCTCTCATCATAACTCTGCAGCACGCATGGGATCTAGAGGAGACAGAAATACGAAAAACTATTAAGCCCTTTGCCTCGTTGGCTATATACAAACAATAAAGGGGCATTTCAGGATCTCGAAGGGAACTGGTTTAAGTAAAGTATTCTTATTTATCTTGTGTTTCTTTGGCTAAGCAAAATTCCTGGTAGTCCAATTTACGAGACTGTTCATTGTTTCATCGCAGTGAAATGAATGCCTTCTGGTTAAAAGTTATTATATTCCACATACTAAGAATCTTGCTCTACGATTGGTCAAAAGTTAATCACGTGATGAAATATAGTTTCGCCCATCGTCACACTCTGTAGATATCTTGGGTGAAAGTGCGTTGCACTCACTAGATAAAAAGTACTATCTACACTCCGCGGTTGCATTGAATTGAATACCAATAAGTGGCGCGATAACTCTATGCGCGCGAATTACAAATTTAATTGTATTCGTTGTGCATACGGTATACGTAGTACACTGCATACGCTATGCACTGTACATCAGAGGCGTCGATCAGCTGTTCGGAAAACACAATGCATTGGCCGGGGCGAGCATTGTTTGTGAACAATTGCATTGTGTTTTCCGAACAGATCGACGCCCCTGTTGTAGTATCGTACATCTGTTTGCATGTTCGTTCTGTGTACTCTACTAAAATTGCGGCCACAAACATAAGGTTTTAGCTTTTGGATGAGGATGAAATGGACACGTTTTTACTGGAGAGTGAAAGTAAAAATACAAAGCGACAACTTAAGTTCAGCCTGAAAGTGTTCCAAGATTATTGCGATGCTGGAAGCATACATGTACTTTTTAACGAATTGTCTGACGTGGACTTGAAAGCGCTAGACCAAGTGTTGGGGAGACTCTATTTTCGCGTTTGTTGACTTTTGAACTGTTTTTTTTTAGTTTACATTTCGCGTTTTAGCTTTTGGAATTACCCTGTTACCGAAATTGGAATAACAAGTCATTGTTGGTAAGTAGATCAAACCTAGTAGTAACAGTACTTAGACTTAGAAGTTAGACTGAAGCCCGGCACAGACAGAGCCGACTCGACCCGATCCGACTGGCTTTAATCGGGCTAGAGTTCGGCCGTGGTCGGTCGGAGCAGATTTATCGTGTTGAATCGGCCCCAACTGGCATCCGACTGTCTCTCGACTGGCAAAATGTGTGTCGCGAGGCACTGAAAACTGAGCCGATCGGAATGACAACCAGTCGAGTCGGCTCTGTCTGCGCCGGGCATTCTGAGTACTTAGTCTTAGAGTAGACTAGAGTAGGGGTAGGCCTGCTTAGACTACTGTAACAGTAGTAGTACTACTAGACTAGTTCTAAGTTCGATGTGAACCAGTCGAGTCGGCTCTGTCTGCGCCGGGCATTAGAGTACTTAGAGTAGACTAGCTAGGGGTAGGCCTGCTTACACTACTACTAGTACAGTATTACTAGACTAGATCTAAGTTCGATGTGGAATATAAAGCAAATAATCACCTTTTGGTTTCAGGCGATGGCAAACTATCACGTCCTCGGCGATCTGGATGTAGCTATCTTTCCTCAGCTTCGCTTCGGAAAGATAGCTACATCCAGATCGCCTCGGACGTGATAGTTTGTCCCATCACCTTCACCAACGGTAATTATTTGCTTACTATCAGTCTCTAGAGGGATATACAATGTAGTAACATTGTCAAATTCCACAAAACTAACTTAGAACTCTTACTAGCTGTTTTCATATAGCTCGTTGTATTCATATTACCAATAGAAGCACTAGATTGTGGTCTTCCAAATTTCTCTTTCATTTTAAAAGATATTTAGGATTCAAGTGTTCAGATCTGGATTTCTCCCTGGAAGACTTTCAACTGCTTACATAGGTAGTTCAATGAGTTAGCAAATATCATGTTGCATTTTTCGCTCATTTCTCAGTCGTATGAAATCATTTACAAAGTTGTAATTTTCACACAGCATTTAGTGGAAATATCACATCACAGAAATACACATTTTATCAACAATTTATCAGTTTTTGCAAATGTCAACAAAGTTACTAGATCCCCTTGATATTGTTCTGTAGTAAGCTTGCACACACTGGCTCAATTTCTTTGTATCTATCAACTGTATAATTCACATTAAGACATACCTTGGACTGCTTTGACAGAGGCTGACTATCTGCCATAGAAATGGGTACGGGAGTTACGCTGAGACTAACATCCATTCTAGGCTCTGGATAGGTCCAGATCATGGTCCCCCAGTGACCCCCTTCCTCCGAAGGAGGGGTGAAGAATATCTGATTGGGCTGGGGTTTCTCCAGGTCTGTGTGCCCTGCAAAACAACAAATCAAATAAAAATGACAAACACGTTCTCAGGGCATAGCCACACTAAATCAAAATATTTTTAGCTTTCTTCCTTAGATAAATCTTCTGTATGCCAAGGTAAAAACAACATGCACTATAATTAAATTAAATAAAACAATGGAGTTTTAATGATAGGAACTGCCTCAACAGGACCTTACAGTTTAATTTGAAGTTCACCCAATTCAGTTCCATTAATTGATTTCTTTTACAACGTTGGCATACTTTTAATTGTATATTTATTGTTTGTTTGGGGTTTTTGTTTTAATTGCATACAATCTGTTATTCATACTGTTACATTAATGTGTTTTATGAATTGGAATTGAAAAAAAACCCCACTAGAAACTTTAAATAATGTATTACCTTCAGTAAAATACTGGAAGGCTCCAGTCCTGAGATCATCCTTGAATTCCACCTGTCTGGCGCCATCCGAGCATTCATCCACTCTCTCCTCTTCCTCTGTCTGGTCTCCTTCATCCTCATCTTTACATTTCCTTAGTCTCTGAACAGCTGCAGAATTTACTGTGTGACTCTGAAAACAATGTCATAGCATTGATTTAAGATTTATTTATTTTGATTGGTGCTATTTTTTTCATATTAATATTCATTGATGAATTGCAAGGTTCATTAGTTGATATTTTCATTTTAATATTGACTGTCGATTGATTAATGAATTAATCGGTCAGTCCGTTGTTCAGTCAGTCGATTGATCTACTAATTGACGAACGAAATGACCAGGTGAACAAATAATCAATGAGTTAGTGATAAGAATGACAGATTAATTCATGATTTGTATGTAAGAACAAAACAATCCTCATAATCACCTTTGAGATTTGTTCCTTGCCCTCTCCTCCCTTTGTCTGTTTTCCTCCTAAGGCTGCTGACATTCTATCCATCACAATGTTCAAGCAGTTCAGATGCTCCTGGCCAAAGCAAATAGGAACGTGCTTTACAGCAATGTCGGCACAGAGCTGCGGTAACCATGGTAACTGTTCACTGGCACTGTGTGTCTCTTGTTTTGCATGAACTCCCAGGTCAAAGGTCATGGGTCCAAGAAGGGTGCGGGTTCGGTGCTGGATGGACGTCTTGAGCACAAGATCACACAGCTGTAGGGTGCTGTCAGCAGCATGGAATTCATCTGAAAATGTAAAATGTTATTTGTTTTTAATTTTCACCTGACAAAAAATTGCAGACAAATGTATATTTGTATTAACAACCCCCTGCCTAATACTGTTTTGACATTATTCCCACTGTAAGAGCTACTACTAATAGTTCCAGTGGACTGACATGATGAGGTTTCTCCATTTAGCCTTCATATATTATATTTAAGGGCAAGTCTTTACTACCAGACTTTCGGGGGGGGGGGGGGGGGGGGGGGGGGGGGGGGCCGGGGCACGATATTATGAGGAATCAAGATAAACAAGCCCCATTCACTATTTAGTTGACATGGTTCTGACAGAATTTGAAAGACATTTTTAGCTGTCAAAAATATGTGAGGAATATTTAAGTAAGTAGAATAACCACTTTTGTAAGATTTGCAAAGGAACTAGGAAAAAATATGTTTGGGATGAATAATATGATACTTTTAAGAGAGGGAAAAAATTACACCAGCAATACCTCATACCCTTAACTATAAGAGGGATTGAAAATAAACTACAGTCACACCTGTGTATAGTGACCACCTAAACAAGAAGAGTGGCCACTATACATGTAGATAGGTGAGCTCTATACAAGTTCCAAAACAATGTTTTTCTCGGCAGAGGATGACTTTTGATGGCCACTGCAGGTAGGTTGGCTGCTACAGACAGGTGGATGCTAAAAGGGTTTGACTGCAGCTATATACCTGTCTTCTGCTTGACACTGAAGTCTGTCTCAAACAGCACTCCACCAACTGATGCCACAATGTGAGGGAAGTCAGGGTCAGGGGTTGTTGCCATCACTACCACCATCTGGCTGGTTGTCATGGTAACCGACTTGATGTGGGCGAGCATGGAGAGGCCATCTAGCTCAGAGTCTGATGATGAGGATGGTGACTGGTGACCAGCTTTTGTCTTTTCCTGAAAACTTGATGTTTGTCCTGTTTGAAAATGAAATATTTGTACAGGAAAAGAAAATTACCTTTACTGTATATGACACATCTAATGCATACTCATACATGTATCTGTTCCATTATACTTGACAATGATATCATGAAATTTGCCATTTTGGGATAGTTTTTTATGTTATCATTCCTCTTCAATGATCAACACTACATCTTTCTGGTAACACTTTGTCCGCTGTGCAGTAGATCCCGCCGTCGCCAGATTATTTCAGGCGCGCCGCACGCATCGTTGTCTGTGACTAGAGTCGAACAAAGCTGGCCGCTGTTTGTGACTTGAGTCGAACAAAGCGCTCAAAGAGTTAATGAATTGTTTTTCAATCAACGAAATACATGAATGTAGATAATTCAAACTGCATTTGATCATGTATATACCTGGCAAGGAAATCCCAACAGACTGCTCTCCACGCCTTGGTGTGGTCATCAGCCTAACTTCCTCCATCCTAAGCGGCTCTTTGGTCACCTGTGACCTGATTGGCTGAAGTCTGCTTATGTACTCCTTAGCCTGCTGGAGTTTGGTCAGACTGAAGTTCACCTTCATGGGCCGTCCCACATCAAGCTTCACAGCAGCTAGATGGTGTTAAATCACAATCAGATCATAATGTAGTCAAAACTTTCTCAAACTATTTCCCCTTCATACTAAAATCCATCTATAAAGACTATTTGTCTTGCTATTTGTCTTGCTTCCAATTATAAATTATTCTTTGTAAAGAGACTACCTGCCCAAAGTGACTAGTTACTGTGTCCGCTGCATGGTGTCTCTATTGGATATGGGTATACTAGCCAAAACTGAACACCAAACTTCCTTTATAGAGTGATTATTATTATGTTATGTCATACATTTCATGAACATACAACTTTTATGCAATAAGGTTGTTATATTTGATCATATCATGCATACAAATTCTTTGAATTACTTGATGTGCCTTATCAATGCATCACTGCTAAAGTCAGTTAAATAATGGTACTCCATACAAAAATACACATTTGAGCATGGATCACATGCAAAAGGCTCTTCATTACTTCATTTCTTAATTAAAATTAATAAATTATTTACTAATTGAAATCAATACTTTAACAAAATCCCAAAGAGTGTCAGTAAGGAGCCTTAGCTTTCAATCCTAGCAGAATCTTTGTCAATAAATGACAATAAAGACAGGTAGCCTATGGACTATAACCAACAGACATACATACCTGCACTGTGTATCAAGAAGTCAGAGATGGGGCAGAGATGTCAGGGCAAAATGACAATAAAGACATGTAGCCTATGGACTATGACCAACAAGACATACATACCTGCACTGTGTATCAAAAAGTCAGAGATGGTGAATGTGATGAGTGGTGGTTTGACCCCAGTCTTGGGGTTGGCCACACCGGGGCAGGTCTGGAACCACGGCACAGGGTAGTCCATGGCCTGGGGAAGGCTGCTGCCTGGAGTTATCAATAATATCAAGAGAGAAAATATTTATTTTTGTTTTGCTGATATTAATATTTAACAGGGTATAATAATAGTCACTGGCCCTAGTTGTCTTTGGGCAAGCCACACCAGAACCGGTCTGAAACCAGGGTTCTGGGTATAGTCCATGGCCTGTGATAGGCTACTACCTAGGAAAATATAGAAAATCTGATCAGAATGTTAATTTGTGTTTTACATCAACTGTTTTGATGCCTCATTGTCACTGGGTTGGCCATATCAGAGCACATCTGATTCAAGGGCACAGGCTCCATGGCTTGCCGCTTGGGGAAGGCCACTACTTCATAACAATATAGAAAATAGGTTACATTAAACATTTCTTTTAGTGATACAAATATTTTACAGAATATAATAAACTAGCTGTACCCGCGGAAATCCGCGGGTTTTTGTAAGAGAAAGACGATGATGACATACACCACTTTAAAACTTTACTAAATATCCCACAGTCATCATTTAAATAGTAAGACAAAATAGACTCGGGCAACTCAATCCCGCCCCCTCAACCCGTTGGTGCCCCGTCCAACGATACATCCGGCCAATGTATAACAAAATCATGATGATTTAGTATCCACGCAAAGTTATTCAGTTATCCCCCATATTTCATATGATCCATAATTTGTTCCGCTTGGATTTTAAAAAAATACAATACAATATGTATGTGTTCTTGCTAATAAAGTAGCTTCGCCGCTCCCCCTCCCCCCCCCCCCCCCCCCCCCCCCCCCCGCGGCTCCAATTGCCTGTATGACAAATAACCCGTCGTGTCCCCTACACATTTCATATCATAAAGTAAGTTCTCCCGCAGATACCTTTGTTCATATTTTTGTGAAACCCGATGATCATGATACATGTATATTCCCTTGAAAGGAATATACATGCATTTGCATACTATCATGATCATATACTTCCCCCATCCATTCTACCCCCACCCCCGATAATTTGTTCCGCTTGTATCAAATTAGATACATTACACTATGTTCGTGTTCTTGCTAGCTTCACCACTGCCCCTCACCCCCCCCCCCCCCCGTGTCTTCAATTGCCTGCATGACACATAACCCGTCGTGTCCCCTACACAATTCATATCCAAACTAAGTTCTCCCGCGTATACATTGTTTTCATATTCTTGCGAAACCTGATGATAGCCGTTTATACATGCATTGCATAATAAATGAGCAGATACCTCCCCGTCCATTCTACCCCCACCCCACCCCGTCGGCGTCTCTTCTGGTACTGCATGCTAGCTTCGTGGCTGACTTAATACATCTTACCACAAGCTGGCGCAATTATAGTATCGTGTACGGTAGGGCGAATAGAGACGATGGTCAGCAGGTCAGTGAGCTATGCAAATAAATTACGGTTCGGTGGGGTGATTAGATGACTCCGCGACGTGTATATACACGGCTGTACAGCCATTGCGCGTTGTATAACCGCAGCTAAATTGAAGTTGTCGCATTTTGTCGTCAATGCACTTACAAACACAATGCCAATCGGCAATAGCGATCATTACCATACCATCCGCGTAATATAAATATTGATATTTATCAAAACCTGGGTTGTTTCGCAACGTGTTATATCTAAAATGGTTTCTCAATATATTATTTGTTTTATCTACTCCAATTTATATTCTTACAAATAATTTTACGGCATTAAATCGTTAGTCAATGCTCGGCGCCTTAACTTTAGCAACCGCATTGCTGACTTTTCCTTTTCTTCGATCTGGAGGACGACCACGGGGCGGGAGCGACTCGGGAATACCTTATTGTCCTCCGCAAAACGTATATCCTTCGATCTCGACGGTCGGGGAGTCGCCTAATTCTTGGGGTGAGGATATCTCGAGTGGGAGACATTTGGGGGGTTGAAGCTTACCGTATTAATATAATAGAAGATACATTTTCTGCTGCCCTAATTATATTCAGCTTAGGCACAAGTGCAGAGTGTTTGTGGAGTAACATGGGGGTAATTTCATATCACTGGCCATTGAAACATAAAACATCTCTTGGATCTGTGACTGTTTGGTTTTGCTCACTCATTAAATTCAGCATTACTTATCTTGCACACCAACCAAAAAAATACTTTTTTTTCACGAGGGCGATTTTGAAAATTTTGAGGGAGAAAAACACCCTCGTGAAATTTTTCACGAGGGCTATTTTGGGGCTCACAGGGGCTCTTTTTTTTTTGTTTTACATCGTTTTCACTGCTCAAGGGTCTAATAAATGATTATCAATTATCATGATGTGATCTATCCGATTATGCCCTGTTTAGTACGTTTCTGGCGCTTTCCGATCATGCAAAAAGATGTAAAAAAAGGAAAACAAAACAAAACAAAACAAAATTTTTTTTCCCCCGTGCCGTGGCTCACGGGGGCGATTCCAAAGGTATCGGGGGCGAATTGCCCGTCGCCCCCGTGTATTTTTTTGGTTGTTGTACACTCAAAGAAAGCAGCACACATTAAAATGATTGTGCTGCAGGGGATGCATATACTGGGAAACGTATCATTTATATCATGATGGAGCCACTAAATGGGGAAAAGAGTTATGTCTTTGTTGTTGTCGTTATTATTTCCTTGATTTGAATAAATTGCTCCCCTCGAACATGAGTTCCGAACAATTGGCCTGAGCATCATTTTTGTATATGACAGGGAGGAAAAGTTAAGAAATGTTACCTCTAACTTCCTTGTTCAACGTTGCCCCGTCCACCCTGAAATCATAGAGAGACAGCTCCATCCTCTGAGACTGTTTGTGGACGGATGCAACCAGGGATGGTTGTGATACTGTGGCTAGCAGGAATGGATGGAGCACAGGCAGGGGGACAGTCACCTGCTCAGGTTCCACAGCCTTCTTAGGGGGTGCTGCACAGAGAAATAATTAACATTAACGTTCAGTTTATCATGAGACTGCAGATATAATGATAGCTAACTTGTCTTTTCTCCATTCAGGACTGGTCCAGATAATATGTCGGCTAGGATCTATGGAATATGCATGTATTGCCAAAATCACTTAGTTTTGAACAGGTCAATAGAGATAAAGTATCAAAAACACATCAAACTTAAACATTTATAAGTGATAGCTTGCATGTAATCCTAAAGTCACATAATTGTACAAATATTTGACTTACAGTCATGATCGCGTTATTCTTTACATACGCGTAAAAACGCGTATAACGCACGGGAAAAATAACGCGTATATACGCGTCTTGCGGGAGCGCATTGCAAGGCGCATTTTATTTCATAGCGCCATCTACGGCGACCTATTTTTAAGGCGCCTCTGCAGTGCAATGCGTGTGCATGCGCCAATGGTATGATGCGTTCCAAAAGCTGGAAATGAGCGAATATGAAGTGGTAATTAAAAAAAGATGTTGCGTCTTAAACAAAAAAATGTTCTTATCGATTTCACTTCATTACAGAACTTATTTTTGTATTATTTTTTCGTCCGCTAGAATTGATAGAACTAGCACAATTACGATAATAGTATTACCAACAAATTTTCCTGCCCATTTCACTTGATTACGGAGCAGTAGTTTCAATTCATTTTTCGTCCGCTAGAACTGATCAAATCAGCGAAATCACAATGATTGTTTGATAGACAAGTTTTCTTCCGGTTTTCACTTGAAAATGGAACTAATTTCTATTTATTTTCGTCTACTAGACTTTTCAGATAAACGTAACTACGATACTTGTGTTTATTGTATGATTTTCTTACCGACTTTACTTCATAACGGAACTCATTCCGATTTGTTTTTCGTCTTCTAGACAAATCAAATATGCTTAATACCTGCGATCAATGTTTTATTGTGAAATAATCTTACCGATTTCGCTTACTTTCAAAACTAAGATTTAAAAAAAAACGGGATCGCATAGAAAGGCGCTTTTCTTTCTGACGACTTATTTGTTTTTCGCCCGCTAAACGATCGTTGTTTTATTGTTAAATGTTTTTATATATTTTGCTTATTAAAAAAATAGTACCATCGTTGTTTTATTGTTAAATGTTTTTATATATTTTGCTTCCTTACGGAATTAACGCCGACTATTTTTAAATTCCTACCTCGAACAGGAAAACGCGTATATACGGGAGCGCTTTGATAAGCGCTTATTATGACTACTTTATTTCTTTTCCGCCCGCTATACGGGAGCGCTTTGATAAGCGCTTTTTATTATGACTACTTTATTTCTTTTTCCGCCCGCTAGACTTATTAAAAAAGCGTAATTACGATCATTGTTTGCTTGTTAAATTCTTACCGATGTTGCTCCCTTATACGGAACTAATTTCCATCATTTTTGAATGCGTACCTCGAACGTGGAAACGCGTATATATATACCTTTATCCCGTTATACGCGTTTTTTCCCGTTAGAGGTACGCATTTAAAAATGAGCGAAATTAGTTCCGTATAAGGAAGCAACATCGGTAAGAATTTTCACAACAAAACAATGAACGTATTCTGGCTAATTAAAGAACAACTAATAATGAAAAAATGCTAATTACGCTTAAGTCTAGCGGGCGAAAAAGCAACATGAACAAAAACATTTAACAATATAACAATGATCGTAATTAAAAGTAAGTCGTTGTTATGTAATGCGCCTAACTATATGCGCTCCCAATTTTTAACGGGAAAAAACGCGTATAACGGGAAAAAGGCGTGTATATACGCGTTTTCCCGTTAGAGGTACGCATTTAAAAATGAGCGAAATTAGTTCCGTATAAGGAAGCAACATCGGTAAGAATTTTCACAACAAAACAATGAACGTATTCTGGCTAATTAAAGAACAACTAATAATGAAAAAATGCTAATTACGCTTAAGTCTAGCGGGCGAAAAAGCAACATGAACAAAAACATTTAACAATATAACAATGATCGTAATTAAAAGTAAGTCGTTGTTATGTAATGCGCCTAACTATATGCGCTCCCAATTTTTAACGGGAAAAAACGCGTATAACGGGAAAAAGGCGTGTATATACGCGTTTCCCCGTTCGAGGTACGCATTTAAAAATGAGCGAAATTAGTTCCGTATAAGGAAGCAACATCGGTAAGAATTTTCACAACAAAACAATGAACGTATTCTGGCTAATTAAAGAACAACTAATAATGAAAAAATGCTAATTACGCTTAAGTCTAGCGGGCGAAAAAGCAACATGAACAAAAACATTTAACAATATAACAATGATCGTAATTAAAAGTAAGTCGTTGTTATGTAATGCGCCTAACTATATGCGCTCCCAATTTTTAACGGGAAAAAACGCGTATAACGGGAAAAAGGCGTGTATATACGCGTTTCCCCGTTCGAGGTACGCATTTAAAAATGAGCGAAATTAGTTCCGTATAAGGAAGCAACATCGGTAAGAATTTTCACAACAAAACAATGAACGTATTCTGGCTAATTAAAGAACAACTAATAATGAAAAAATGCTAATTACGCTTAAGTCTAGCGGGCGAAAAAGCAACATGAACAAAAACATTTAACAATATAACAATGATCGTAATTAAAAGTAAGTCGTTGTTATGTAATGCGCCTAACTATATGCGCTCCCAATTTTTAACGGGAAAAAAACGCGTATAACGGGGAAAAAGGCGTGTATATACGCGTTTCCCCGTTCGAGGTACGCATTTAAAAATGAGCGAAATTAGTTCCGTATAAGGAAGCAACATCGGTAAGAATTTTCACAACAAAACAATGAACGTATTCTGGCTAATTAAAGAACAACTAATAATGAAAAAATGCTAATTACGCTTAAGTCTAGCGGGCGAAAAAGCAACATGAACAAAAACATTTAACAATATAACAATGATCGTAATTAAAAGTAAGTCGTTGTTATGTAATGCGCCTAACTATATGCGCTCCCAATTTTTAACGGGAAAAAAACGCGTATAACGGGAAAAAGGCGTGTATATACGCGTTTCCCCGTTCGAGGTACGCATTTAAAAATGAGCGAAATTAGTTCCGTATAAGGAAGCAACATCGGTAAGAATTTTCACAACAAAACAATGAACGTATTCTGGCTAATTAAAGAACAACTAATAATGAAAAAATGCTAATTACGCTTAAGTCTAGCGGGCGAAAAAAAAATGACTAGTCATAATGAAAAGCGCTTCTCGAAGCGCTCCCGTATACGCGTTTTATCCCATTCGAGGTACGCATTTAAAAATGATCGACATTAATTCCGTAAGAAGCAACATGAACAAAAACATTTAACAATATAACAATGATCGTAATTAAAAGTAAGTCGTTTTATGTAATGCGCCTAACTATATGCGCTCCCAATTTTTAACGGGAAAAAACGCGTATAACGGGAAAAAGGCGTGTATATACGCGTTTCCCCGTTCGAGGTACGCATTTAAAAATGAGCGAAATTAGTTCCGTATAAGGAAGCAACATCGGTAAGAATTTTCACAACAAAACAATGAACGTATTCTGGCTAATTAAAAAACAAATAATAATGAAAAAATGCTAATTACGCTTAAGTCTAGCGGGCGAAAACAAAATGACTAGTCATAATGAAAAGCGCTTCTCGAAGCGCTCCCGTATACGCCCCCCCCCCCCCCCCCCCCCGCCTACATACCAGACTCATTTTGCTGACGCAGACGTTCGGACCGCATCATTGCCTTGCATGTTTTTCATTTGTTTGTTTATTTTTTTCGTTTTGTCTTGGTACGTTTTTATTTGTTTACGTTGTTGCATGATTCACGGAACTTTATTTTTAACAGGTGACATAAACAAACATCTTTTGTTTTAATTTGCTTTACATTTAAATAACCCTTACCCCGTTTCATGAAACATTCTATGTGAGTTACTTTCATATCAATAGTAACTACCAGGAAATTCTCGAATTTGATTCGATGAAACCAGTACTGTCATGGTAGTTACTAGCAGAGATATTATTATATTCCTGTTTTATGGACTACCGTATTTTTTTCTATAAACTAATTTCTTATTTGCTACTTTTTGTGAAATTGAGGGTCAATTCATATATTCAGTCTTATAATTTTCAGTTGTGTTTATATTAATTTCGTCTTTGATTCCGTTTTTGATACCGTTGATTTACCATTGGGGCCATGATATGTTCATTTGTGTAACAGTAAAGGCCCACTGGACACAACAGTGGTGTCATTGTTGTCTGGTAATGCATATTCTGAGTCATGGAAGAGGTCATCGTTATATTTCATGAGCAGCGCAAATATTCATTACCGGACATGGTTGTGGCTGTATTAGTCTCAATAAGCACAACTAGGTACATTACTGATGCAAGCCAAACGACACAAATTCCTATGTTTTATGATCGTTCTTACTAATCAACACGTTACTACTTAAACTAACATCTTTCGAATTTTGGTGCGTTGTTACTTTATACAACCATGCCCATGTTTGAGCTGAGCTGTCGTTCGACATGTCATTCACACGTACATGTAAGTTTTTTTGAATTTATATATCGGTTTTGCATGTATTCGTTAACTTTCTTACTCGTTAATCGAATTTTCATTTGACTATACTGTCTGTTGGTACTGCATTATTCCTTTACTTTTGTTTCGTTTAGAATTGACATTGTTATTGTTAACATTTCCGTTCTTGTTATAGATTGTTCGAATCACATCTCCCATGACTAATTAGTGTTAATCTAGATCATTTATTCATGAAAATTGTTCGACATACTTGCTATTTGTGTTGATAGATTCTCTTTTGACAGAAGGAATGATCGATCATTTTACAATGTTGGTTTGAAATGTATATTTTCTGCTTGCTTTGCATATAATTGATATATGTTTATGGTTCAAATGATGGTACACGATTACTTACGAAACTTTATAAGGAATAATCTGGATATTGTTTCATTACAAAATGTAGTGGCGTTATATTTTGAGACACCCCGTAATGTTTTGCGGCTGAGAATGCAAATTTATTTTACCTATTATCATTTTTTATGCAGAATTAACTCTAATTGCATGGAGGACGACTCTCATCGTTTCTTCTTTCGTATCTTCCAGGCATCAGCGAAGTTCCACACCTTGTCATGGCGAACGGAGCGTGTAGATTGCTGACTGCTAAATCCACTACCGGATACAATCACTGACAATATATTTGCGTCCAAGGTGAAGACTTGAGCCCAGTCTCAGGATTTATCATCTCCTTCTGCAGCCAAATCTAGCCCGGGCAGCGCGGCCAAAACTTGCCGGGATGGTGCTGCGAAATCAACCCCTACTGGTGCCGAACAAGAAGCTCTACGTATACCCAGCCGATCAACTGTTCACTGAATGACGAATGAACTAAATTTGAACGAATTGGAATATGGATATAATTATCATGGTAAAACCATGATACTTTGGTTTTCCGGCTCAATTTTGAGATTGTGCCAACCAAATTGACAATAGGAGTAAACGAATTCACGCGATTTGCGATCACCGTGTCGAAGCAGCATTCAAGTTCTTCAATATATCGTTTATATTGTTCAAAATCACATTTTCATCTATCATGATTATGGTAATTCAAAATTGTATGTAGTTGCTGCTGGCGCTTGTGCACATTCACGAATTTGAGTGCCCATTAAATAACTCTTGTGTCGATTCACAAAGGCGTATACTTGAGAAACATGCAAGAATTCGTGCGCATCTTCCTGGAATTTGAAAAAACGATACAAACGATCACGCGCCAATGCGTGATTTTCAATGACTTTTAATAAATTCGGTTGATAAGAAAGTGTCAAATTGAGCTGGAAAATCAATATTATATTTATTTTTAATTCAATCTAAAATTGATATACAACTAACGAATGGGCTTTTTGTGATAGTCAAATCTATTACCGAGATGAGCTCACAATGATTTTTGTATTAATAATATTTGCATACATTACAGAAGCGGTCTTTTAGTGTAGTTGCATCTTTTTGATGTGCACACGGAACACACGTCACGCTCGGCTTCCTATGTTGAATACGATTTTGGGGGTCAAACGCAACCTTCGTTTATATTTATTCAATAACCTAGTCTAAAGTGTAATGAATGTTATTTTGCTATTAGTTGTATTTTTATATTTCTAATTTAATTGATCAATCAATAATATGTGCAGCATTTATGTTGTTTTATATCAAGATTAAACCTAATCATTTTTTTTAACTATATTTTTAAAGTATTGAACTAAATCACAGAAACAGTACTAGCTATTAGGTATATTTTAGAACAACCTGTAATCAGAGCAAGCACGATGGTAGCTGTGATGCAACACATTGTGGTCTATATTCGCCCAGACCACTGGAATGTGGCACACACAACATAACCCAGCAGGAGGTCAACCACTGACCTCCTGCATCGACCATAGCTGAGCAATGTCAGCTGTTCAGTAAATTACATCTTTACATGTATATACTGTATAATTGTCTGTAGGGAGAGATCCACTTTTGCACGCCAAAATTTAAAAGCGAGGCTATTGTCTTATATGAAAGGAAATGTCATTTAATAATAAAATGACCACTTAAGATGTTACCTTATTTTATTCTTTGTTGACAGTGTTTCTCAACCTTTTTTTTAACCCTATGCCCACTTTAGCTCTTTCGAATTTCATCGAGGCGCATCTTACAAAAACATATTAGGAAACAAATTACAATAAACCAGATAATAGAAAACTGTGTGGTATAATGTCAGTTGCAATGCCAAAAAATTGTTTACATATCTTTAATGGGTCACTTGTGTTTGCTTGTGGGAAATAAGGTCAAATCGTGGTAACATGTAACATAATATGAAAATTTGAGCTATGGTCAATTAGAATGAGAGACGTCTCATTTTGGGGTTTTTTCGCGGCCCATTTTCGCGGCCCACCTGAAAGAGGTCCGCAGCCCACCAGTGGGCCGCGCACCGCTGGTTGAGAAACACTGTATTAAAGCAAACATAATTGTTTTAGATGAAATTGCTAATAAGGATCTATTCTCTGTCCAAATAATGAGTATCTGTTTTGCATTGGACTTTCATATGTGCCGCTATAAAGAATTGATAAGTTTCTTTTTGAGCTCGATGTATTACAAATGGTTGGGTTTATGCATATTTACGTTTTATGATCAGATTTCGATCGAATAAAGTACACACAAAAAAACTACCCCTCACGTAAAATGTGTATATGTTTATTAACCGAACACAAACGGTAACTTCCCGGCCCATAATTTCATAACCGATTATTGTTTCAATACGTCATCTTGGCACAATATTGGCACAGTTGTTAGGTTAAATGTGCGAAAATCAGAGATTTTCATTACTTTCTGGTATAATGAGCACAAATTGACAAAATGGCCTAATTCAGAAGCCACAAGGTATTATACGTGCCTGTACATTGTTGTGAATCCGTATGTGGCGGAATACATTGATCATGGCTTATTGATATTTCATTCATTTTGATTTTGTGATGGCACATGTTTTATAATGCATTAGTTGCAATTGTAAAACAGTGTATTTTTTAAAAATGTCCAACTATTCATAATTTGTAATGATGATAGTTTTTTGCGCTTTTGAAATATGACTATTTCTTCTGTAACGTGTGCTCACTAAACCATGGATTAATGGTTACCTCTTACGTTAACACATCGTTTTCCTAATGCTATGGTCACAACCCCTAAAAGTAGCCTGCTCGGCGGCCGGGCGGCGAGTTTTTTAGCCAAAATCGCTCGGTCACCCAGCGGCTGCCACCCAGGCACCGCTGGTTTTTAGGCATCGCTCGGTCGCCGCTGAAGTTAAAATTTGGGCGGCGCCTGCTCACTTTTCACTCGCCGCCCATAATACTCTCGGTGGCCGAGCGGTCGCCGCCCGGGCACCGACCTAATCGAGCGGTCACCGTCGGGCGATTTAAATAAAAAAATATGTCAAATAAGCCATCGGCTGACGAGCGGTCGCCGTCCGGTCACCGCTGGGAGATCAGTCGGTCACCGGGCGGCGACCGCTCGGCAGCCGATGACCCATTTGACCTATACAGGGTGCCCCCCCCCCCCCCCCAAAAAAAAAAAAAAAAACGGAACGGGGCACCTCCCAAATAAAATAACACACGTTTTATGTCCATCGGATAGAGTGTCTTTTCAAATGAACAACGATACCAAGAACAGTAAATTTGGTCATGTAGTTTTTGTTTTAGGACCCTGTGAGTGACACCATGTCAGGTTACTTTTTTTTGACATTTGTTATTAAGCCACCGCGTGATGAATTGCACGAACCGCCTCTCATATCGTTGAGCATCGCGCACTATTGTTAGTGTGCACTCAGCCGTGTGCCGAGAGAATGGGCCTGCTCGCTGAATGGTATTACGGGCAAGGCGTGCAGTTAAACTGGCATTGACTATGTCGAAATCGACACCTGACATGGTCTCACTCACGGCGTCCTTTAACAAAAACTACCTGACCAAAATTATTGTTCTTGGTATTGTTTTTCATTGGAAAGGACACCCTATCTGATGAACATAAACATTATGGTATCATATTTTGGGAAGTGCCCCGTTCCGTTCTTTTTTGGGCCACCCTGTATTTTACCTAAATCGAGCATTGTTTGGAAAATAGGCGCTCCACAAAAAAGTGTGTGTATGTGTGCGCGCCTGTCTTTGTGTGTGTGAGTGTGTGTCTGTGTGTGCGTGTGTGCGTGTGTGTGTCTGTGTGACTTTCAGATGCAAAGGTATCTAGAAAATGTGTTAAACATGCATACTTGTTTTGTAAGTTGATTCATATTCTGTTCGCATACACACACGAACACACACACATACACACTCACACATCCATAATGCGAGTCTATGTTTAATCATATGTTTACTCTTTCATGTACCAACGCAATATATGTGCTTTAAAAATTAATGTAAAAACGGCCCAAGTCCTTAATTCTAAAAACAAGTTTGGGCTAAAAAAGTTTCCTATCTACGTCACTAAAATATGACACCGTACTTAAGTGATAGGTGAGTTTTGTTGCAATGATTTATTGTTCGATAATGAAAAACTAAGTGAAAATTTTGTTAATAACACAATATTTTAATGACCGAATAAACTTCATTTTATCAAACTTTTATCAGAAACAACTGAAATATCCATAATCATAATCATTTGCAGTACATGTGGATTATGTTTAAAAAACTTATTAATGTAATTTTGAACCAGCCTTTAACAAAAATGCTTCCTCTTCTTCAAAAAGTAACAAAATGGGTATTTAAAGGTATAGTCGAGTTTTTGGTAAAGAGAGTAAACTTTTTGTAAAAATGAATTATGGTAACCAAAGCCTGCACCACTTAAATACAAATGAACAGTGAAACTATACTTATCCTTAAAAGGAATTTAAATTCACAAACGACTGAGTAAAGAGCCTGTAAACATTCAAACAGAAGTGTTAATGATAAAGATGGCGCTCTGTTTTAACGCGTTAATAAACTGAATAAGTTAAGTATTTAACTCGAAAATACGCGTTTAACGAGATTGTACGCTCGGAGAGCCGGGTAGGAGTATATAATATGGAGAGATGGCCTTGCTGTTAACAGGTAAGCGTACCCGTACATGTCATGGAAATGTGACGACACTGCAACATACATGTATGATACCCAAATAGATTTATTTAATAAGATTATGTACATGTATGTTTACAGGCTGTTCATAGTTATATGTATTGCACTGAATGATAGAGGAAAAATGATTAACTGTTAATCCCGGTCTGTACCACTGACCTCCACTCGGTGGTCTGTACGAACGCCCGGCCCAGAATCCACCACTTCTCAATTGCTCCATTGCTGCCCATCGTCGCTCCTTACACCGGTTACGACCATCTGTCAGGCTACATGACGAAATTTAGCCCGAGTAATGTTCTCGTGTGCTCTTTTCGTGAGCCTCTGCTCACCGTTCATGTTCTTGCCAGCCTTAGCCCACACTCTCAAAGATTGGGGGGAATATAGAGTTGTGGCATGGTACTATTATATTTCTTTTATTGCGTTGTCATTAGCTGATGATAGAGTACCCAACCCACTCTAGATACCAATAGGAGATTATATAGGTCAGGGTGGTGTGGTGACACTGCAACATGTGGTCTTTATGTATAGTATTTTATACTGTTATGACATGGCGTTGGGGGTATAGGCACGGAATATAACACCCCGAGGGATTTTAAATGCTATCGAGGGAAGAGTTTAATAAATAAGTATCTTCTTCACGAAATAGCATTTGAAATCCCGAGAGTGGGAATATTCCGTCCTGTACCCGACAACAAATGTAATAACGGTTTATCGTATGACTGACAAAATCGTTTGCAACTCACTCATAAACATAATATGTACAGAAGCTACAATCATCACACACATGCTGCAGAATTCATGTGCCGAACAGTCGATCGGCGTACTACTTGTTGAAGTAAGGTATTGAAACGTCATTACGCGCGTAACTCGCCGTGATTAGCGCGTTCACACTCGAAATATAATGTTTCGCGCTTAATAGTGCCATGGTATAATTTATTATACTGATTATAACACCCCATCTGCCTGTACTATATTTACTAAGTCATGTGATAAACATGTATAGTCAAGATAAGGTTATAAGAAGATGTATGTTAACAAACTGTTCATAACGCGAATAACGCGAATATAATGGAAATAACATACGCGATGGCATGTCTCAGAGAAAAAAACTATGGGAGAGTTCGACTTGTTGTTATGGAAGCGCATTGATACATAGGCGCATTTCATTGTCACGACTTGTTTATTATTTTTAAATGCGTACCTCGAACGCGTAAAAACGCGTATACATGTACATAATTATACGCATTATTTTGTTGTTAATTATTATGTATGTCATGTAATTTCCATCATTTTTAATGCGTACCTTGAACGCGTAAAAACGTGTATACATATACGCATTATTCTCTTTCTTTTATTGCGTTGTCATTAGCTGATGATAGCTACTATGTTCGCAGACGTATAGATTATAAGAGGCCAATGTGCGCAGAGGTTATAGGTACGCATTTCAAAATTAGTTCCGTAAGGAAGCAAAATTGGTAAGAATATTTCACAATCAAACAATGTTCGTAGTTCCGCGTATTTGATAAGTCTAGCGCCTAGCGGGCGAAAACAAATAAGTAGTCACAAAATAAAGAGCGCTTATCAAAGCGCTCTCTATGTACGCGTTTTCCGTTCGAGGTATATTATACGATTTAAAAAATGATCGAAATCAATTCCGTAAGGAAGCGAATTAAATAAAAAACATTTCACAAAACAATGATCGAATTAACGCCTTTTAAATAAATTTGGCGTACGAAACTGTTCATAACGCGAATAACGCGAATATAATGGAAATATACGCGTCATACGCGATGGCATAATATCTCAGAGAGAAAACTTTCCCCACCATCGGTGAGACAGCCGGGCCTGGCAGCTCCAGCGTCGCGTCCTCTGTCACCTCCTCGACCCAACGCCGGCAGCCTGCATCACACCCGCATGCCAGTGCCCCAGACGCCAGGTGCCACCGCCCCCTCCCACGGCCCCCCCCCCCCCCCCCCCCCCCCCATTTCCAGCCACCGAGGAGAACCGGGAGAAGCTGGAGGCATGGCTGCTGAAACATTACAACTCAAGCACTTTCAATGTGTGCGAGCACCAACTGCTCCCTATGATGGATGGCCCCCCCTGCGACTCGTGGTAGACCCTACTGCTCGGCCCATTGCCTATCACACCCCCATCCCTGTCCCTGTCCACTGGCAGGACGATGTCAAGGCAGGCCTCGACCGTGATGTCCGCCTCGGCGTCATTGAGCCCGTCCCCGTCGGCACGCCTGTCACATGGTGCCACAAGATGGTGATCTGCCCCAAGAAGTCAGGACAGCCCAGACGGACAGTCGACCTCCAGTCAATCAACCGCCATGCCGTCCGTGAGACCCACCACACACAGTCGCCGTTTCATCAAGCGCGTGCAGTTCCTCCGCAGACTTGCAAGACTGTGTTCGATGCATGGAACGGCTACCACAGCATCGCCCTAGCCGAGGAGGACCGCCACCTCACGACTTTCATCACACCTTGGGGCCGCTACCGCTATTGTGTCGCTCCACAGGGGTACATCGCCTCCGGTGATGGCTACAGCCGCCGCTTTGATGAGATTGTGTCTGACATCCCGAAGAAGACGAAGTGCGTGGATGACACCCTGATATGGTCAGACTCCATCGAAGAGGCCTTCCACCAGGCAGTTGAGTGGCTTGACACTTGCGGCAAACATGGCATCATCCTGAACCCCACAAAGTTCGCATTTGCTCGGCAGACTGTAAAATTTGCTGGCTTTGAAATCACCCCGACCTCGGTCCGCCCCTGCCCCGAGTACCTTGAGGCGATCCAGAACTTCCCCACGCCTCGCAACATCACAGATGTGCGCAGCTGGTTTGGGCTCATCAACCAGGTCTCATACGCCTTCGCCATGACCGACCGCATGTTGCCCTTCCGCCAACTCCTCAAGCCTGGCACCCCCTTCTCATGGACTGACGAGCTGGACCGCCTGTTTGAGGACTCCAAGGCCCACATCGTCAACGAGATCCACACCGGGGTGGAGATATTTGACAAGAACAAACCGACCTGCCTAGCTACTGATTGGAGCAAGGATGGTCTGGGATTCTGGCTGCTCCAGAAACACTGCACCTGCCCCTCCTCCAAACCCTTCTGCTGTAAGACCGGTTGGAGGGTGACCCTGGTTGGGAGCCGCTTCACCTCCGGTGCCGAGTCCCGCTACGCCCCGGTTGAAGGGGAGGCCCTTGCTGTTATCGACGCACTCGACAAGGCTCGCCATTTTGTTCTTGGCTGCTCTGACCACATCGTCGCGGTGGACCACAAGCCCCTCCTGAAAGTGTTTGGTGACCGCTCACTCGAGGACATCCCTAACCCTCGCCTCCGCAACCTCAAGGAGAAGTCACTGCGGTACCGCTTCCGCATCATCCATGTACCTGGTGTGCGCCACGCAGCTGCTGATGGCGTGTCCCGCCACCCTGTCGGCACGGGTGCACCCCTACTGCTCCCTGATGATATTGCACCCGTGCTCTGCAACACGCACGACTTCCTCACTGCCATCCGAGCTAGCAGCCCGGACCCCGTCCAAGTCTGCACTCCCCCTGCGGTGATCAGGTCGGTCACCTGGGACGATGTCTGCCTCGCTACCTCCAGTGATCCCTCTATGTGCAGACTGGTTGAGATGATACAAGGGGGCTTCCCCGCACTCACTAGTGACCTCCCCCGTGACCTCCGGCCATACCACCAGTTCCGTGCGAACCTGTCCGAGTTCGATGGTGTATGCCTCTACAATGACCGTGTCATCATCCCCCCATCCCTCCGTACCAGAGTCCTTGAGGCCCTGCACTCGGCCCACCAGAGCGTCACCATGATGTGTTCACGAGCCCAGTCCTCCTTCTTCTG
This sequence comes from Echinarachnius parma, assembly GCA_037951105.1. Taxonomy (NCBI): domain Eukaryota; kingdom Metazoa; phylum Echinodermata; class Echinoidea; order Clypeasteroida; family Echinarachniidae; genus Echinarachnius; species Echinarachnius parma. Next base: position 85,999 of record JBAMJV010003879.1, on the reverse strand, counting down.
GCCTGGCATGACCCCTGCCATCGCTGATGTACGAGCACGCTGCTCCCCCTGTAACCGCATGGCACCATCCCAGCCAGGCGCGCCACCCACGCCTCCCATCCAGCCCGATTACCCTTTCCACTGCATCGCCGCTGACTACTTCACCTACCGGGGATGTCACTATCTCGTGGTAGTGGATAGGTACAGCAACTGGCCGATCGTCGAACAGGCGGCCAACGGCGCCAGCGGCCTTGTTGCTGCATTACGCCGCATCTTTGTGACGTACGGGATCAGTGCTGAGCTGTCGACGGATGGTGGCCCAGAGTTCACTGCAGGGGCCACACGCACTTTCCTCCACTGCAGGCACACTTAACACTGATGATTTCCAGCGTGCCGTGCTCCAGTACCGTAATACGCCCGACCACGACACACGCCTCTCGCCCGCTATGTGTGTCTTCGGACGCCCGATCCGCGACTTCGTACCAATCCACCCGGGTAAATATCACCCGCACAGCACGTGGCGGGAGACGCTCACGTCCCGTGAGGAGGCGCTTCGCAACCGACACATGCGTGCTGCAGAACGCCTCTCGGAGCACACTCATCCCCTTCCGCCATTGGTTGTCAGCGACTGCGTCCGCGTCCAGAACCAGACCGGCCCGCACCCTACCAAGTGGGACAAGACTTGCGTTGTGGTGGAAGTGCGGCAGTTCGACCAGTACGTTGTGAGGATAGATGGATCTGGTCGGGTCACCCTACGCAACAGGCGGTTCTTGCGGAAGTACTTGCCCGTCGTTCCCCGTGCGCCCCTTCTGATGGCACCAGGCCCATCCCCTCCACCGCCAAGGCCGCCCGCTGCCGACCGACACATGCAGCCAACCCCCCTTGCTCGGGCCGGCTCCCAGTTCCCACAAGTCACTTTGGCTGCGCCGCCTGCACCGCTTCCTGCGGTATCACAGCCACCCTGCGACGACTGCCCTCGGGCCCCAGATGGCTTCTCCGTGGCTCCTACCCCGCCTGCCTCTCCCGCCGTGGCCCCCATGCGGCCACCACCTCGCTCGTCCCTCCTGGGCTCCGCCCCACGTGCTCTCCGGGGCCTCCTGTCACACAATGCTCCCGGTCTGCAGGAACGCCCAGCCCAGGCCTTGGAACCAACGCTACTGGACTGCACCCCTGCCCCTCGCCGCTCCTCCCGCCGGTCACGACCGCCTGTCAGGCTACAGGATGAACTTTCGCCCTAGTTGCAGTACCTGCGTGCTCTTTGACGTGAACCTCTGCTTCTTCCGTTCTGACTTTCGCTGTTCATGTTCACGCCCGCGTTTTTCTTTTATAGTTATTGCTTTAGCCTTTGCTCCTTACACTTTCAAAGACTGGGGGGGGGGGGGGGCATATAGTATTATGATATAGTGTTCTTTCTTTCTCTTTCTTTTATACATGTAGACGTTATCATTAGCTTGTGATAGCTAAAGAGTTCCAGACTTATGTACATTCCATTACAACCTAACATATAATTTCGATCACTATTTTGTTCAAATGCGTACTTCGCACGGGAAAAAAGAAGAAAAGGTTTAAACGCGTTAATAAACTGAATAAGAACAGCATTTAATTCGAAAATACGCGTTTAACGAGATTGTACGCTTGGAGAGCCGGCCGGGGGAGGAGTATATTATATGGGAGAGATCGCCTTGCTGTTACAAACTGTTCATAACGCGAATAACGCGAATATAATGGGAATATACGCGTTATACGCTATGGCATGGTTCAGAGAGAAATACTACGGGAGAGTTCGACTTGTTGCTATGAAAGCGCATTGATACATAGGCGCCTTTCATTGTCACGACTTGTTTGTTACTTGTTTTTCTTCCGACTTATCAAATAAGCCTACAGTATCTACGATCATAGTTTTATTACTGTTCTTACCGATTTTACTTACAGAGCTAATTTGGATCATTTTTAAATGCGTACCTCGAACGGAAAAAACGCGTACATATAATTTCGATCATTATTTTGTTCAAATGCGTACTTCGCACGGAAAAAATGAAGAAAAGGTTTAAACGCGTTAATAAACATTACTGAATAAGAAAAGTATTTAACTCGAAAATACGCGTTTAACGAGATTGTACGCTTGGAGAGCCGGGGAGGTGTATAATATGGGAGAGATCGCTTTGCTGTGTTCATAACGCGAATATAATGGGAATATACGCGTTATACGCGATGACATGGCTCAGAGAGAAATACTACGGGAGAGTTCGACTTGTTGCTATCGAAGCGCATTGATACATAGGCGCCTTTCATTGTCACGACTTGTTTGTTACTTGTTTTTCTTCCGACTTATCAAATAAGCCTACAGTATCTACGATCATAGTTTTATTACTGTTTTTACCGATTTTACTTACAGAGCTAATTTGGATCATTTTTAAATGCGTACCTCGAACGGAAAAAACGCGTACATATAATTTCGATCATTATTTTGTTCAAATGCGTACTTCGCACGGAAAAAATGAAGAAAAGGTTTAAACGCGTTAATAAACATTACTGAATAAGAAAAGTATTTAACTCGAAAATACGCGTTTAACGAGATTGTACGCTTGGAGAGCCGGGGAGGTGTATAATATGGGAGAGATCGCTTTGCTGTTATAACCTGTTCATAACGCGAATATAATGGGAATATACGCGTTATACGCGATGACATGGCTCAGAGAGAAATACTACGGGAGAGTTCGACTTGTTGCTATCGAAGCGCATTGATACATAGGCGCCTTTCATTAACACGACTTGCTTGTTACTTGTTTTTCTTCCGACTTATCAAATAAGTCTAAATACGATCATAGTTTTATTACTGTTCTTACCGATTTTGCTTACGGAGCTTATTTGGATCATTTCTAAATGCGTACCTCGAACGGGAAAAACGCGTATAAACGCGTTTTTCCCAAACTACATACGATCATTACATGTTCATGTAATTTTGATCATTTTAAATTCGTACCTCGAACGCGTAAAAATGCGTATACATATATACGCATAATTTTTTTGTTTATTATTATGTTAACTACTGTCATTTCCATCATTTTAAATGTGTACCTCAAACGCTTAAAAACGTGAACACATACAGTATACGCATTATTATGTTTAATTATATTACATGTCCATTTATTTTCTTGTCGTATTGGTGTTCTTGTCATTTTTGTATTCATTTGCCAACGTAGTAAGCATCCCATTTCGCGTTCAAAATACGCGGGATCGAATGTTTCCACATAGTCAACACGAGGCTCCAATTCATAATTGCCTTTTTCGAAGTTCTTGCGTCATGAAATTGGCGCGAGAAACTAACATATGCAAATTTTGCGTGAAAGTGCGGCGTGTGTAGGACATGAAGACACGCCTTTTTACGATAACATGTTCTGATTCGTCAAAGTACGTTCTCCATCTACGATCTCATGTACTGTATAAAAGGGCAGACGTCGACAGTAGGTACCGTCAGTCGTCTCCATAGCTCCAAAATGGGTCGCATGTCGCAAACAACTCGTCGTCGAATCGTTTACTTATCCCTCGTCAAACATCTCGGTCCATCGGCCATAGTCGAGAGACTAAAGCAGGACGATACTAGCGTGAGCCGGCAGGCTGTATCCTCATTCCTGCGCAAGTTCAAGAAAACGGGCTCAACATTATCAACTCGAAAACCTCGTCCCTCGAAGCTCGACGATTTCAAGAGCATCATCGACGATATGTACAGGGAGAATGACGAAATTAGCAGCACTGAGGTACAGGCCAAGCTCGCAAGAGAATACCATCTTGTGGTGTCGGCCTCAACCATCAGAAAATGCAGGCAAGGACTCGGATGGGTACGATGTCGACCAAAAAATACCCAGATGGTGCGCCATGCGAACAAGGCGAAGAGGCTACTTCACTGCGAGAAATTGCTCCGAGAAAATGACAACTTCCACAATGTCATATTCACTGACGAGTGCAGTGTTCAGCTCCACGCCAATTCGGAACTGAACTTTCGCAAAAAAGGCGAGGAAAGGAAGCAGAAGCCGCGACCCAAACACCCGGGAAAGGTACACGTCTGGGCAGGGATTTCGCGCAGGGGAGCCACTAGAGTCCTGGTGTTTACCGGCATCATGGACTCTAAGTTCTATTGCGAGGAAATCCTGGAAAAGGCTCTGCTGCCGTTTATCCAGACAGTGTGGCCAGATGGCCACAGGTTCCAGCAGGACAATGATCCCAAGCACACGAGTAAATACACGCAACAGTTCATGGCAGCCCACGGGATCAACTGGTGGGTTACCCCAGCAGAGTCCCCAGATCTCAACCCCATCGAGCTGGTGTGGCATCAAATGAAACTTTGGATCAAGCGGTTTGCCAAGCCCCAGACTATTCCGGAGCTGAGAGAAGCGATATTCAGGTTCTGGAAAACCAAGATGACTCCCGGGCTTTGTAGCAACTACATCAACCATCTCCGCAAGGTAGTCCCGAAAGTCATAGAGGTGGAAGGGAGAGCTTCGGGCTATTAAGCCTCGAACCCCTACACACTCCGGCTCTTTTTAGAGCCACCCAAACGGCTCTTTTTAGAGCCACCCAAACGGCTCTTTTCAGAGCCACCAAAGATTCAAGAAAGAAATCAGATGTGTAACTCTTTCACTCTCTCTCTCTCTCTCCTAGTCCTAATCCTATCCCTTTCCGTAGATACCCGACATTAAAAAATTCAACATAAAAATTAGTCTATTTAGTGTTTGACATTCGATATAATAATAAATAATATTAATCAACTGCTTAATACATTCCTTTTAAGTGCTGAATGTTAAAACAAATATTGTTATGAAACAAATATTATAAATAGTTTGGCAAATAAAGACAATCATATTAATACTAGCAAGACGAGAACTGGTCACAATATCTTAATAATCCATTGAGTCTGAGACTTTTAGTTCTACTTCATACACTTCATTAAACAAATACATTGCCATTCGAATACTCTGTTGTATTACTAGCTATTAGTTAATTTAAGATTTCATCACGTTTTTGTCCACTCTTTGTCATAAGACCCTTTCGGTAATATATGCAAATTATACGCATGACGTCAGACTCCCGTCTTAGATTGCATGCACTAGCTGTGCAATCGGCATGTGTAACAACAGGCCGGTGTCGTGCGAAATTGCGCAGTGCGTACGGATTAAGCATGACACCGGTACGTGGACTGAGGTCGCGCCTGCTTCAATATGCAAATTATGCACTTGCAGCGCGGGCGTAATGCGCTTGTATCGCACGCATAATGCGCTTGTAGCGCGCGTGCTGCGCGCAATAAGGAAGTAGGTCGCTTAATATGCCTATATATGGGATACAAGGGCGCGCTGATGCCCAACACGAAATAACGTATGAGCACACACATAGCCGTATATGGATATGACGCCTGATTACCGTGAATATAACGTACATGTACATGGGCCTTTAGTAGTTCTACGTACGTATGACGTCGATGCATGGTGCATGCAGCGCGCGCGCGATATCTGTACTCGATATCGACTACGCACATGGCCTGAAGTACGCGGTTTACGGTTGGATATGATCTGCTGACTACTTCTACCGTAGCTACACCAGTAACGGATCACTTTTTGGTGGATACAATTTCTTGCTAAGACAAAATATTTTTTCTGGACTATCATACATCGTTGGAAAGCTAAACTAGTGCAGATTACGAATATTGTCAATTCAAACTCATTCCGTCACTAATAAGCAAATCACTGCGCGTTTTACGAGCCCCTTACGCTGCACCAGTAACGGATCACCACTACACCAGTAACGGATCACCTGGCTTTATTTTAAAATTAATTGACCAATTATCTTAATTTTTTCATCAAAGTGTTATCAAATTAGCAATTAATATCCAGGAAAAATGTTACTTCTTAAACGTGCTTCCTTATTTAGTTATGAGGAGTTGAATTCTGCCACACCTGATCCTTATGAAATGTTAGCAAAAATCTCACAAAAACCCGATTTTACCAAAATATCCAAGTAATTTTCGATTTTCAAGTTAGAAATATCACAAATTCTAGTGAAATACATTGTTACAGCAAAACAAAATTAATTCTGATCTTTTGTTTTGTTTTAGAAGGATTTGAAAAGGGGTGATCCGTTACTGGTGTAGATAATTTCTGCTGTAATTATACATTAAAATGTGCCTTTTTTTACTATACGCCTGCACCCAAACACCGGGAAAATGCTGTGGGGTGTATACAAGAACATCTTCCTGTGTTAATAATATAGAAATTCTAGATCCGTCGGCATATTTTTGTTTTTTAAACATCTTATTTAAAAAAAAAAAAAAAAATTTTTCCCCCGTTTTTTTCTTGAAAATCTGAAATCTGTACATTTTGTCACTAGATGACACTATTTTGAAGGCTAATTTCTCACTTTTGCGCGATGATCATGGAACTGAGGTTTATCAGTTTTAAAAAGGAGATGATAAAGTTGATATTAGATGCACATTCCTCTTCCAGTTATGAAAATTAAAACAATTAGATAGTGGCAAACGTCTTCATGCATCAATGTGGGTAGGTGATCCGTTACTGGTGTAGAAACGGTACTTCTACTTCTACGTCGATACTCAGCAGGATCCAAAAGTCCGGATATACACCCAACGACGAAAACCAGAGGAAGCAAGTAAGTTTAATTAACTTTAAAATTCAAATTTGTTGAGTGTGAGTGTGAGTGTAATAGTTATACGCATAGAATGTTCGTAGTCATAGTCGTGGTCGTCCATTATGTAAACTTTACTTTGATTCCATGAAAAAGTTTAAAACACACTACAAGTTTGAGAATATTTCCTTCATTCATTGTTCATTTATACTAGAAAATGTGTAGCTATATGATTATCGGGCATTGATGTGAAGATAAGATCAATGCAAGTGGAAGATGACATCGTAATGCGTGTAGGTTTGGTTATAAGTTGATGTAAAGAAAATATTGATTCAATTAAAGTAATGTTTGTGCTACTGGAAGTCGTATAATCAACATTAAAATCACCAAGCATTATCAATTCCTTATTCTCCATAAAGAGACTTTCAAGTAATGAGTATAAAGTTTCATAAAATTCAACTCCAGAGGAAGGAGGTCGATAAATACACTTGGTAATCAAAGTAAAAGTTACATAATGTATGGGTTCATCATTCTTGGGTGCGGATGGGGGGGGGGGGGGGGGGGGGCAGTGTAGAAGGCATGGTATGTGGTTAAGAGAATACATGCGTGTATGGTTGGATGGGTGTCAGTTATTCTCTGCGTAACACATGTAAACAATATAAGATATCTAAAAGAAATGTATAGGTACATTATGTAGTCGTTGCTGGGGAGAAATATGTCCCTAGCAACCAAAACCCAGCTGTTAATCCGTACTATTATTTTTTTAAAGAGGGAAGATAACACCTTAGAAACAACAGAGAAAATTTAATGATTTACTATTATTTGTTTAACCTGATAAAATATGGTAGACAAAAACTTGTTTGATGAACAATTGATGGCAACTTAAAGGGATAGTTGAGTTCTTGTAAGGAGAGTACAGTTTTGGTGAAACTGAATTTTAGTACCCAAAACCTACCTCATTACATCACAAACTAATGTAGTAATAACTAGAAAGGAACACGAAATTCCAAATGACGTAGTAAAGATCATGTTATCATTAAAAAGGAGCAGTTAAAAAGTGAGAGGGCGCTTTCTAAATACTCATCGGTTTTAACCATTCTGAATAAAATGTTGGCATGTGATGTTTTGTTGAAATAGTGATTAGATAAATAAATGACCAACAACTATTAACATACCTATTTTTTTACTTTATGAAAAGAGGAAGCATTTAAAAAAAAAATGTTAACGGCTTGGTTCAAAATTCTCTAATAAACCTGGGGCCCCAGGTTTATTACAAATTGTTTATGCATATTTCAGCCGTTTCTGAACCGATTTTGATAAAATAAAATTTATTCTGTCACTAAAATATTATGCTCTTTCAAATTCTACACTCAGTTTTTTTCATTATCTCACAAAAATATTATTATGTGTAGCGCCCTCTCTACAAAAACTCAACTTTCTCTTTAAGTATCTGTAATATGTGTGTTGTGGTAGAAAAATGTGTGTTGGGGTAAACTAATGTGTTTGTGTCTGCATTACTGATAAAAGGTCGCACCAGGGTTTTGAAGGACGAGGGGAAAGGAGGGGGGGGGGGGGGCAATCAAGGAGTTGAACACCGCCATCCCATCCCAATCCATCTCACAGCACGATGAGTATAATTGATAAAGTAATTGTTATTTTATTGTTCCTTTTATCTAAAGGAAATTTATACATAGTTTACCGTTGCTATGGAGAGATATGTCCATAGCAACCAAATTTCAGCTGTCGATCCATAATAATGATTTTTTAAAGAGGGAAGATTACATTTTGTATTCTTATACATCTAAAAGAGAACACAATTGCATAGTTGTAGGAACATTTGTCAACGTTGCTAAGGAGTAGCTTTTCCATAGCAACCAAATCTAACTATTTCTTTGTTTTTAGCCGTTTACCAGTCAAGCACTAAATTGTCAATAATGATAACATATTGCTTTCTACTTCAAATACCTTACTGGACACACCTACAGCAAAACTTGGTTATAAAGTGGGACATAGATCACCGTTGCTAGGATGAAATATGCCTCTAGCAACCGATTTTAACTATTTCTTTGTTTTTAGCCGTTATTCCTTAACGCCCAAAATTTGCAAATGGGAATATTGCATTTGGGGCTTATGTACATAATTATTTGGAACATGTATAGGATCAAATAAAGTACTTTCCAGAACTGGACTACGGAACGAAAGAATTTTGGTGTTCGGCCCATGGCCTAATACACTCAGCAAAAAAAAGAAAGTGAACACTTTTTCAAGTCCAGAATTTTCAAATAAAACATTAATAATCAATAAATAACATATCAAATTGAAGGAAATTTAATTGTCTTTCAACCTGTCTGGTTAACACAGATTGAAACTTTACGCATGAGTGAAGACCTTTGTTTATCTCTTTCCAATGTGCAAAAGAAAAAATTGCAAAAATGGATAGTCTGTCATTGATGTGGAAATGCCCTTCCACGAAAGAAAACGGAAACAAAAGATTACACAATACAGTGGCCAATTATGAATTTGAAATTAGCAACTATGTTAATGTCGTATCCGTTCAAAGTTAATGCTCTAACATGGCCGTTTTAGTTGCTAACTTCAATCGTTCAAATCTATAGTTAAATTCGCCTCCTCCATTTTCCGAGCAAAGTCGGGCTTAGATTTAATATTTTTGGTGTAAAAATTAGGGTTACGATGGCAACGCCCTTTAAAACTTCGTTTAACAATGTAATGTACTAGTACATTCATGTTCATTTATATGGAGAAATACAGTAAAAAGTGTATCTTTGACCTTTTTTACATACTTATAATCTTGAATATTGTGAAATTTTAGATCGGATAAAATGCAGGGTAAACCACCTTCCTAAAATAAGGATGAAATATTAATAATCTTGTTATCTTTCTTATTTTTAAAGCATCATGACGACACGCACGAAAAGGCAGGCAACGAGGGCTTACAAGAAAGCCCTCGTTGTCTTTGCCGAGGAGAACTCCTCAGCGGTGGTGTTCACCACAAGCTTAAAAGCGGAGGATGGAGGGCAGCTGGCCATCGGAGGGAGGGTGGTGGTGCGGGCCAGGACTGGCCTGCACCAGGCCACTCTGATAGCCTTAGGAGGTGAGGTTTAGACAAGTAGAATACATTAGTATAGTATCAAAACGAAATAATAAATGAATTCGAAGAATTAATAAATTAATCGAGAGTGATATTTTCTTTTAAGGGTGATTTTAAGGGTACTTTTGGTGGAAACAAGGGAGGTTCGATTTTATTTTATTTTAACTATTGTACGCCCATCACCCCATTATTGGATTTAGGAGTTCGGACATATTGTATCGGTTAAATGTTTCGGTCAGCTAAGCTCACCACTGTGGGCCGATTCAATACAAAAGGCCACTTGTAGAGTGGTTAAGAGGTCCGTCACTGCGATTTGGGGTACAATTATTTTAGTAACTTTATCATATTCCTTGGATACAACGAAAACAAATTATCCAAAGAGACACCCTGTATCTATGCAAATTCGGCCTAAAAACAAAACGTTTAGCTTACACATCCATCAATCTAAACAATTATTGTTTGATTGTTTGACGGGTGTAGACAAACGGGGGGGGGGGGGGGGGGGGAGGGGGGAAGGGGGATGTAACCAACAAGGTGGGGGTGACGTGTACAATCACCCCCCCCCCCCCCCTCCCTCATTTTGGGTGAAGGATATATATTTTTGTGTACAGAGCTGCTGACAATTTTTGAAAAGAGGAAGCATTTTTAACAATTTTAACAAATATTTTTTTGTTTCCTATACTATCAAAAGTATACATTTTCTAGAAGGTTATTCCACAATGAATCCAGATATTAACTCAGAAATAATATTAGGGTATACTTATTTATGTATATTGACCCAAATGTGATTTTTCTTTTCAAATTATCAAGGTCCATATTTTCTGTGAGAATTTTTTCTGAGATAGCTCTAGACAACAAATGATAATGTTTTCATGTACAGCACACTCAGACCTTTACAACAATATAATAGTGTATGGGGTGCATGATTATTTTGTGGGAGATATTTTCAATCATATTTATTAAAACAATATAAAAAATAATCAATCTATTTCACTATGGAAGAGTCACTTCAGGATTAAAATATAAAGGGCATGCCTAAAGGAATTGGGAAATATTAAAGTTTCATAAGTGAGCTTTAATATCATACCAAATTTGTGTTCTTACACCTTTCCTTTGAGAAGATAATACATTTTAATAAACAAAGTCAGAAAATGGTGCAGTCCAGATCGTGTCCCAAAGCCCCCCCCCCCCCCCCATAGCATTTTTTTTGTACAGGTAACGCCCACTTTTCTATGTTTGTGTTATTTAGTTTGAAAAAAAACTAGCAGAAGCACATTTCAATGATTACAAATTTTGAGAGCCCTTTAAAATGATACCAAATTTGTCTAGAATGAATTTTCGGTTATGAAAAATTGAATAAAATGCAAAAATTGTACATCTCTCCACCCCCCCCCCCCCCCCCCCCCCGTTGTCTTCGCCCATTATTGTTACGAAAACAATGCGTAAATATAATTGATTCATAGTTGAGTGAAATTGTATACATTTGTTATGCTAACAACTCGTTATTCCGAAGGTTCAGTTATCAGAACACATGGATAATTTAGACTACACGTGATTATTACACGATACAATGTTATGACAATTCCCAATGACACATTACAGGATTTTATCTACTCAACTCGTGTCCCCTTCTTTCTCTTAGCTATTTTATCTATTAAATTTGACATGTAGTTTTTGATATTTTGATACTTTATATGACATTATAGACGATCACCAAGATCTCCTGAGAACAGACAGAGCGTTTAGAATTGCAGAACTAAAGGATGTGGTAAGATAACGCACAATGTTTAAAGGACAATGAAATACAGACGTAGTGGTGTATACATTATAATACACTAAATTTAATGATATTCTCTGAACATTTGAGCGCAATAAATTTTTTCAAGAAATAAGAAAACTTTGAAAAAGTGCCATGTATTTACTTGAGTGACTCAAATTGGCAGCGTACTCTGGCAAAGTTCAGGACAACTCCCCAATATATTTTGTACACAAAATTTCAGCTTTGTTAAATTTTCTGAAAATGTATGTGTAGCCTTCATTGGAGTTCAATGAAACGTGACATATTAAACATGATTGCATTCCCAATTATTTCCAATTAACGTGATATTCATACATTCCCATGTTTATTTATATATCAATGAACAGGCAGAGAACCATACGGAAACAGACAATGAGAAGAAAAAGGGAAATGAGAAGAGAAAGGTAAATAAAGCTGAAATACCATGTTCGTAGATCGATTAATAATAATAAAGTTAGTGGTTTAGATTATCCTATAGTGAGGCAGTTATCCAGGGATTAAGTTGACCGGGTAGTGATGATCAACAGGGTAGTAGTCCGGATATGGAAGAAAGTTTTCCCTCTACAAAGGGTTTTTCCCGCATTTTTTTTTTTAATTTAACAGAGCTGGGCCATAGCCAAAAGTAGTCAACCCAAGGGTTCAAATGTCTAATTGAAATAATCCTTTTCTTTCATATATGATAGGAAAGGTTAGTATCTGCAGTTTCCGGAACTGTGCTAGCTTGGCTAAGCATACTGTCCCTCGGATTTCCAGTATCACTTTTAGATAATGAAAAGCGGCACTCACAGCGCCATGGGACGGAATTTCAAAAAATTTGATTCATCAAAAAAACTAAGATTCATTCTCGAAAATATGCAAGCTCATTATTGTACCACCTACATTTCGTATAATACTGCTCTCTTTATTTAAGAAAACAATTGCCTTATTCTGACATTTTCCCGTCCCGTCGCATTTTGACGGCCATTTTTAAGCGTCATTCAATATTAAAGAAATGATTTATTGACATATTTTCTGAAGTATCAATTAATTCATGCGGAACACTTTTATGATGTTGGAATTTAATTTCCTCTTTTCATAAAAATTTTACGAGGCTTTGCCATTTTCGCGCAGGGACGGAATTTAATTCAGATTAACTCCAATTTTCAATGACAAATTTTCTTTCTTCTATATTGTTGAAAGAGAATAAAAAACAGTTTCATGTATTTTTTTCTTTAAAACGAACTAATTTGGTAATTAACTAAGAACTATTTTGAGAGGAAAATATTCCCATTATTTGGGTGGGAATCCTCCTCCATGAGCTATGTACAGCAGTGCTTCCACACTTAATATATTTTCTTTCCAGATTTTTTAAAAATTCTGTTTATTTTGAAATACATTGTTATTATCATTATAACTATTATTATCATTATTATAAGCAGCAAATGATAGAAAATGATATATTAGGTAGTAGTATGTAATTTTTATCTTAAAACAATAATATATCTTTATTTATTATAGAAATAAGTTAGTATTTTAAAAATGTCTTTTGTTTTGTATATGGTCCAGTGGGCAAAATTGGTAATTTTCTGTTTACTGTGATAACAATACTAAATATGCTTAAAACTATTTTTATTGGCCATTTGGGTGAAATGAATGTTTAAAATAGCAGTACAATTCATGAGGGATTGAAAATTGTTTCGCCACTGAAAAATTTGCCATTTGTTTCGTACATGACCAAATTTCCGTCCCGTCGGCCAACACCACATTACAAAAATTAAATAAATAAAAAAATATTGATGAATGATGAGGAAACTTAGGTTTTTCTTGTGTTAACATTCATACCTTTCTTATGATACATGGCAGGATTTAACTGGAAATTTGCTTTTGATAGAAAAAACAACATTGTATTCATATCGAAAAATTTTGTCATTCTATCGTTCCGTCCTGTCGCACTTCGAAAACATATAGTTTCCATGGCAACAGACTCATACATTTTCCCGTTTTGTAATATTCATCACGTATAATATCCATTTACAATATCCATTTACGTAACCATTTGTAATGAATATGGGGCATAACAAAACGTACGCCACGTATGCCGTGATGCTTCTCCATGTAACAACACAATCGTATCCAGTAACATCTTTATTTTTGTTTGTATGATCAAAAGAGCTATCAAATCCCGTCCTGTCGCATTTGCCCATAGTTTTGAGTTTGGCCCAGCTCTGGTAAGCTAATGCAAATGGATCTCACAATTTACACCACCTGTGAAACGCGAAATATTAAACGTGATTGCATTCCCAATTATTTCCCATTAACGTGATATTCATACATTCCCATGTTTACTTATATATCAATGAACAGGCAGAGAACCATACGGAGATGGGACGTAAAAAGAGAAAGGTAAATAAAGCTGAAATATCATGCTCATAGATTGGGCAGTCTAGGGGTGGTATTCTGCATTTTGTTTAATCAGAATCAATTGCAAAGAGAGAATCAACATTTATGGCGCATCATTGTTTAATTCTTGAATAAATACTCGCAGCCACGTTTTGGAAGTACACGACTAGTTTAGCCGTTGTTGAAAACAACGAATGGTAGGCTAGTCGAGTTCTTTTTTGTGAGAAAATGAAAAACTTAATGTCAAATTTGAAAGAGCATAATATTCAATGACAGAAAAAAATTTAAATGAATATAATCGGTTCAGAAACGGCAGAAATATCCATTCACGTAACCATTTGTAATGAACGTGGGGCATAACATAACGTATGCCACTTATGAGGTGATGCTCAAATATATAATTCATCTCAATATCGAAATTCGCCAAGAAACTGCCGTCAGAAGGTATAAGGTATATATAAAGGTATGTCTTGACTCTCGAGTGTAAATTTCGACGATGAATAATAACTTGACTATTGATAACTATTGTTGAAAAGGGGACCATAGCAGATGAAGTAACAAGTTTAGTGTTTCATAAGAACAAATGGGTGTGAATTCTCAACTTGAATGATTTCTCATTATTATTGTCTTCTATTTATACACATGTTATTCATAGATGGCTGAAAAGGAGAAGAAGAGGAACGACAAGGTAAATAAACTTGAATTAAAGACAAAGCAGAAACCAATAAATACTGATAATGAAACACATATCACACAATACCAATTATTATCAAAGGAGAATATTTTGTTGCTAGTAACAACATATTTTGGTCATATTTAGCGGGAATCGTACCCTTCTTTGTCAAATTTCTGTTTTACAGGTCTGTATTACTTTGGTACTCAGATTGCACACACGTATATAGATTATCCAGGGATACCACTATGTTGCCTAGCAACAACGTATTTTGCTCATATTTAGCGGTTTGTTTTACCCTCCTTGGCAAATTTCTGTTTTATAGGTCTGTATTATTTTGGGTACTCGGATATCAATGATGGTACACACATGTCTAAAGTTAAGATTATCTATCGATACCCTCATGCATGTTGCCTAGGAGCAACATTTTATCTAGCAAATACATCTTTTACTCGTATTTAGCGGGGTTGTTTTATTTACCCTTTCTTGGTAAATGTCTGTGTTATAGGTCTGTCTTGAATGATTTCTCATTATTATTGTCTTCTATTTATACACATGTTATTCATAGATGGCTGAAAAGGAGAAGAAGAGGAACGACAAGGTAAATAAACTTGAATTAAAGACAAAGCAGAAACCAATAAATACTGATAATGAAACACATATCACACAATATTTTGTTGCTCGTAACAACATATTTTGCTCATGTTTAGCGGGATTTGTTTACCCTTCCTTGGAAAACTTTATGTGTAATAGGTCTGTAATACTTTGGGTACTTAGATAAAAAAAAAAATGATGGTATACACATGTATACACGTAAGATTATCCATGGATATCTGTTGCCTAGCAACAACATATTTTACTCATATTTTGCGTGGTTTATTTACCCTTCCAAGGCAAATTTCTGTTGTACAGGTCTGAATTACTTTGGGTGCTCAGATTGCACACACATATATTATCCAGGAATACCATTATGTTGCCTAGCAACAACATGTTACCTAGCAACAACATATTTTGCTCATCAGAAGGTATGATAAGGTACATATCAAGGTATGTCTTGTTTAGTTTTTCATAAGAACAAATGTGTGTGAATTCTCAACTTGAATGATTTCTCATAATTATTGTTTTCTTTTTATACACGTATTATTCATGTAGATGGCCAAAAAGGAGAAGAAAAAGAAAGAAAAGAAGGTAAGTAAACTTTAAATCCATGCCCATAAATAAGTACGAGATATCATTGCATTCAAACCCATAAGGAGGGGGATTTAAACCCCCTAAACCTCCTCCCCATAGATCATCCAAGGGGGGGGGGGGGGGGGGCGGCTCGTTAATTTTACCGAGGGCTGGGGCAGAGCCGACTAGGGAGGGTTTTGCCCCGGTTCGGGAGGAGGTATCCCCCTTAGGTGAGCGGCGAGAGGCCAATTGTTGGGACTTTAATGCACCTAACTTGAATAAAGCAACATTTTAAAGGAAATTTCTGAAAATTTTGAAAATGATCATTAAAATTGCCGCAACTTGTTGCATAACCATGGAAACAAGCACTGAATAGACCACAACCACTTTTCAAGAAATGCAACTAAATCAAAAAATGAAGTTATTTACACATTTTACAATAAACGCTTGTTTTCTAATGATTGACCTTCAGTGGAAAGACAAAGCCCATCCCAAAAATGGGCCATAATTTTTAAGTAATATCAATTGAAATGGGTTGCCAAAAAACATAATTTCCCTAGCAACCATTTTATCTTTGCATGAAAGTGTTCGTTTTCTTTTTCATGAGATATTTTTTCTGATGAAAACTAAATAAGAAAATACCTGAATCATTCATTTAATTTTGGTAAACTTGATTTTGACTATGAGGTGATGTAATTAAATAAGCATGCCATCCAAATGTATCAATAGATGTGTGTTATTCTTTGCCTTATCAAACCCCAATCTTCATGTTACAGTACAATTCCATACAATTATATAAATAATTCAGCTGTGTAGGACAGTTTAACTTATAAATATTTAATGTTTAAAAACTTTAAGGAGACAAAGCAGAAACAAATAATATTGATAATTAAACGCATATCATACAATACAAAAAATATTATCAATGGAGACTATTTTGTTTCTAGTAAGATATACTCCGCACAAAAAGTTCCGCAATTGAGGTTTGCGCATTAATAACTTTTCTATTACGCTATTACCATTCATACATTTGGTATCATTAGAAAGCGTACTTTCTTCCCTTCA
Source organism: Echinarachnius parma (assembly GCA_037951105.1). Taxonomy (NCBI): domain Eukaryota; kingdom Metazoa; phylum Echinodermata; class Echinoidea; order Clypeasteroida; family Echinarachniidae; genus Echinarachnius; species Echinarachnius parma. Next base: position 69,193 of record JBAMJV010003879.1, on the reverse strand, counting down.
CATTCATACAATATTTGCTACGAACATTTGAACATGAAATATGCATTGCATCCAAACGTAGGGCAAAGTCAAAAGTGAAATGTTGCAAAATGCACTAATTTTGTCAAGAAAGGGCCTTCATTTTGTTTGACGATTAAAACGTGGCTTGAATGCCTATTTCGTTACTGGCATTCATAAATTTGGTATCATTATAAAGCAAGAATGCCCCATTTTACATTGATATAACATTTGCTATGGATATCTTATCATGGAATGTGCATTACATGCGAATGTAGGGCAAGGTAAAACATGAAATGTTTCAAAATGCACTGATTTTGTCAACAGTGTGCCTTTCTTTTGTTTGGAGATTAAATCGTGGCTTGAATGCATTGCCACCTCACCCCAATTCGAGCCAAAGAAGGTGCTCTATTGACAAAATCTGTGCGTTTTGCAACATTTCAGTTTTGACTTTGCCCTACATTTGGATGCAAAGTACATTCCATGATAACATATTCATAGCAAATATTATATTAATGTAAAGGGGGACGCTTTCTAATAATATCAAATTCATGAATGATAATAGCGTACTAAACAAGTTATTAATTCGCAAACCTCGATTGCGGAACTTTTTGTGCGGAGTATATTTTGCTCATGTTTAGCGGGATTTATTTACCCTTCTTTGGCAAATTTCTGTGCAATAGGTCTGTAATACTTTGGGTACTTGATGGTACACACATGTATCCGTGGATACCCTCATGTTGCCTAGGAACAAGATTTACCTAGCAACCACATATCTGACATATTAAGAGAGTTGTATTACGTTTCATTGACATAATATTGGATATAAAACCTTCATTATTATGGACTATTGGTTAACCTTGATGGTGCAACAAATGAAGTTATTCACAATGACCATTGCATTGCTTAGCAATTGCATTTTACCTAGCATAAAATTCATTATACTGTGTAGTTATGTGAAAACTTGGGGTATGAGTACGATTTTGGCCCACAAAAGAACCATTACATGGATCTAATAACAGCCCAAATTCTCAAAGCTGGAACTTAAGTGGTTCTCACATACCTCATTTCCAATAAACAACAATTTGTTTTATGACATTCTAGTATTCAGAATATGAATCCTGTTGTTCAATAGGAAGAAAAAAAAAGATAAATAGAGTAGGGGAACTAATGATCAAATTGGCATGATACATCTATCTGATAAGAAAGCATACTATTTGGAGGAAAACTTTCTACAGCAAAGACAAGAAGAAAAAAAAAACATATTTAGGTTTCAGATCACAATAAACAGAACATTTGCAAAGTGGCAGAGTCTGGCATGGAGTTATATTATGATGAAAGGGTCAATAAATTGACGGTTGAAAGTGTTTGGAATTAATTTGATGAGGTTGTTACATGATGTAGGAGAAGACTGCCTGTGCAAGTGAAGACCAATATGATTGCAGCGTTTGAAACGCTTACAGTTTTATACAACCACTCTGGACAAGCTAAATCAAACATAAATAGATTAACGGATAAAGACATAATATGCTGTCTTTGAAAATCTGTGTTGCTCAAAAAAGAGGTCAAGTATGGATACAAGACAGTGTTATTGTCATGGATCCAAGCTCATCGGCCCAAAGTCTTATCAGTGGCTCAACTTGAGCGATGACTGACAATATACAAAGCAGAAAAGTCCAGAGAAAGCCAGTTGAATAAACTGTTCAATGTCAAATATAAGTCAGATGTGTGGTTTTGTATATAAGGTGCAAATGTGAACAATAGCCCAACAGAGTGTCATTATGACTCTAGAGGGCCAAACAAATGGTCCACTGTATTAGACTTAAATAATAAAATCCAGAACAAATATATGTATTACTATTTAAAAAACTACTTTGACAAGAGGTGAACATGCGCACGGTTGCTAGGTAAAATGTGGTTGCTAGGCAAAGCAATGGTCATCGTGAATAACTTAATTTGTTCGCACAGGGATGGGTCGACGCAAAGTCAACATGAAAAAGTGGGGATATACAGATGAAGACATTAATTGCGACTGTGGCACATCACAAACCATGCAACACCCACAGAAATACAATATAAATACTAGAACGCCAACTGAATATTCATATTGCATTTTAACCACAGAGATAGGCCACACCTTTATCAGCAAATTTTTGAACAGAACGGTCGGATGGAATGCAAATGAGCTAGTACGGCAGTTTTTTCTTTTGAATAAATTATCAGACGTGGATTCATTGGATAAAATAACACATTACGCAAAAAGCTATTTTGATCCTAGTAGGGAAATCCCCTGTTTCATGACAGTGCGCAATTAAAAACATGACATCGCGTACCAGTTAGTATTGCGCGTAATTAAAACAATACCAGAGATTTTCGATACTGTGATATAAACGAGTTGGTTTGTTTATTCATACTTCTATGTGATATACTATAATTGTACAGCAATACGCTTATTGTACAAATACGCTTGATATATTTAAATTTCCTTGAACAATACTAGGAACAAAATATTGTTTTTCACTGTGACGTCATAACAAAGGCCTACTATAAATTCGTGCGTGATATTTGTGAAGTTAGCGCCCGCGCAATATTAGTAATGAATTAACGCTAATATTACCATGGCAGTCAATCAAATTAACATACATATCGACCGTTCTCTTCGATACAAATTTACCCAACTTCCATTTTGAGTTGGGGGGGGGGGGGGGGGCCTGGCAACACCTCCTTCAATGTCATAACCTTGAGGAGTGGTGTAGTTAAGAAGATCTGGTGGTTGCGAATGAGACAACCCTGCGATGTGCGAAGTCATGGCCAAATATTTGATATTCTAGACTAGTATTATAGTGTAGTGTAGAGTAGTGTAGATGTGGGATACGAAAGACTTAATTTGTTGCACCATCAAGGTTAACCAAGAATCCATATTAATGAAGGCTTGACATCCAATAATGTGTCAATGAATGTTCACACAACTCTCTGATTATGTCAGATATGTGGTTGCTAGGTAAAATGTTGCTAGTCAACTATATTTTTGAAATTTAAAGATCTTACCGTGCAGAGAAAAAATGGCAATGGCTAGCTTATTCATACTTCTATGGCTAGCTACCCACGTATTTTAATGTTAACACGCGCTAGGTTCGCGCAATGTCTTTATTTTATTCTTTATTTTTGTACGCGCAGGCCAAGTGCGCAAACAAAAACTCACGCGCAATATGCAAAGTCGGGGTCATCAAACTTTAACACGTGTTTTTGAAGTTATTTTTAGTCAGGCATTGTTATTGACATTGTTATTGTGACGTCATAATGGATAGCCTGCGTATCAAAGTGCGTGATAATTTTGTACATCGCGTGTGCAGCTCCTAAATGTCCACATGCCCCTATACGTCAACATAGCTCCCTGACCACTGAAAATAAAGTTCGGACAGTACAGTTCGAACTGTACGGTGCTTCCCATGTCACACACTCGCTCTACCGTATGATTTGATAGCGTGTGTGCCTATGTGTGTCTACGGCACTATAGCCTGCTGTATCGCACTATTTGATGTGCAGGGGGAGGGGGGGGGGGGGTCAATATAGTACAAATGTGTAGGCATGCATGAACGCACGCGCACGGGTTTAAAGTGGCACAGTGGCTATTGAAACCACAATACATGTACTTAGTATATAATGGAATTAAATGAACAATAATTTAATCTCATGAACAGATTGCGGGAGGGGAGGGGGAGGGCATAAGATGATTTCATGGATGACCAATGTGGGGGGGGGGGGTAGGTTTGGATAGGGGAGTATAAAGCTGTATATATTACCTCGATCCTTGTTTTTAGGTGTGTTTTTTAAATTAAATATGAGCAGATTATGGCACTAGTACCAGGAGGAGGATGGGGGAGGGCATAACAAGGTTTCGTGGATGGCCAAGGAGGGGGGGGGGGGGGGGGAGGTCTGGATAAATTAGGAGTATAAACCAGTGGGGGGGGGGGGGTTGTCTGGAAAAGGGAATATCAAACAGTATAGTTTTTTATTTATTTAATATGCACAGATTATTGGACTAGTGTAGGGAAGGGGAAGGGGCAGGGCATAACAATGTTGCATGGAGGGCTAGAGGGAGCCAATTAGGGGCGTGGGGGGTGTATGTCTGGACAAGGAAATGTGGTTAGGTCGAACCAGGTCGGTAGGTAATAACAAAAATTAAATTACATTACCTACTTGGTTTTAGCTGTTTGTTTTTTTATTAATGTGTACAGATTATGGGACTAGTGAAGGGGGGGGGGGGGGGGGGGGCAGGGCATAACAAAGTTGACATTTAGGAGCAGTAGGATAGCTGTCGGGGCTGCTCGCTTATTGCAATTTCTAAGCATAACAAAGTTTCAGAGATAGCTAGGGTGCCAGGGGGGGGGGGAGGGGGGTAGGTCTGTAAAAGGGAATAACAATAAATATTGCCTCCTTGGTTTGGGGACTAAAGTGTACGTGGGGGGGGGGGGGGGGAGGGGCAGGGGCACGGTATTTTACAAATTGCAGTAAAATGTGTTCATTGTATGAAATTGTACTTTAAAATGACATTTTCATGAAAATTAGTGTTCGGTTATGCAAAGAATAACACACATCTATTGATACATTTGGATTTGTATGCTTATTTTTCTTGAATTGCATTACTTAATAGTCAAAATCCCTTCAATATATCTGCAAAATCAAGTCCTCCAAAATTAAATAAATGATTCAGGTATTTTTGTTTTTAAAAGAAAAGTTGCTTCAGAAAAAAGAAAACGCACACTTTTATACAAGGATAAAATTGTTGCTAAGGATAATGATGCTGATGGGCAACGCATTTCGAGTGATATTTATTTAAAAAGTATGCCCATTGTTAGGAGGGGTTTCGTTTTTCCATTGAATGTTTCTCAGTTATTAGAAAGCAAGTATTTATTGTAAAAAATCATATGGAATGTGCAAATGACTACTAATTTGTTAATCTAGTTGTATTTCCTGAAAATGGGCGTGGTATATTCAGTGCTTGTTTCCATGGTGACTCTACAAGTTGCGGCAATTTTCATCATGGTCATTTCAAAATCTGCAGAAAGTTCCCTTTAAAATGAGCGATGTGGTTGCTTTATTCCAGTCGGGTGCATTAAAGCACAAGAAATAAGCCAATGTTTGGCCTCTCAACGCTTACCTACCTACCAAGGAGAAGGTTTTGCATAAATTAGCTTCAAATGGTGCAATTTCGCGTAGGAAGCAAATTTGAATTTGGGGGAGAGCAAAACACGAGGGGCTCACGATTTTATGTGTGTAGGGGTTCATGTCCGACCACACTCACAGGGCTGCCAACCTAGAGCCAGATGTGAGAGTGAAATGACATGCAAGGGAGCGAAGTGACTGAGGGGTTCCCGTGCCCCCCCCCCCCCCCCCCCCCCCCCCCACCCCCACCCCGTAGCCACGCAACTGATTCAACACTTCGAACATGTGAAGCAAAAAAAAAAAAAAACGATGTGTGGTCACTAACAGTTACATGTATTCAAATCTGCGATATCGATCTAGCACGATTACGAGACTAAGAAAAGTCATCCAAGTGTAGAAATGTATTATCAATAAGTCAAAACTAATTATACACAAGCATGTTAGTTTTCCGACTTTACACAAAATCAACCACCATTACTGATTTCACCGCCAAAACATTCATAAATCACAGAACCATACATCACAGCTAGACTAACCTTACATTTCTTAACTGCGCTATCGACATTGAACAGAGGGTCATGAGGTTAAAGGGATAGATGAGTTCTGGTACGGAGAGTACAATTTTAGTGAAACTGAATTGTAGTAACTAAAACCTGCATCATTACATTACAAACTAATAGTTATAGCTACAAAGAAACACAAAATTCGAATTGCCGTAGCAAAGATCATGTTATCATTCAAAAAGAGCTATTAGAACTTGAGAGGGCGCTCTCTAAACACTCAGTCGGTTTCAACCATTTTGAATAAATATTGTGCATGTGATGTTTTGTTATAATAGTGATAAGATAGAGAAATAAGCAACAACTATTTACATACCCATTTTTTAACTGTTTGAAAAGAGGAAGCATTTAAACAAAAAATTTAAACGCCTGGTTCAAAATTCTCTAATAAACATGGGGCCCCAGGTTTATTACAAATTGTTATATTTATGGATATTTCAGCCGTTTGTGAACCGATTTATCAAATACAGTTTATTCTGTCACTAAAATATGCTCTTTCAAATTTGACACTCAGTTATCTCACAAAATAATTATTATGTGTAGCGCCCTCTTTACCGAAACTCAACTATCTCTTTAAAATAAGTCACTACTTACTAATTGTTGACACTGCGCTTGCTGCAAAGTATTGTCCTCGGTCCAAATTCAAACAACACAGAATAAAAATTCGCAGCAAAACTATGGATCTTGGCTGTGAAGACAAGAAGGAACTGTTGTGTATGTAAAATATACCAGCCGTAAGAGCAAGGAACAAACAAGACTGATTGGATTAGATACTAAAATTACCAAGTGTGCTTAATAATAATGCGTTGCAAAACGGTAATTCCAGGGTACGTAGGATGTCAGAGATGCCAGAGAGTACGCGATTTTGGTCACCGAAAGGCACTGGTTGCAAGCGCTACTAACTACAGTAAACCAATCACACAGTTGTTTGTACGCGTCATCACCAGATCGACGTCAAAAAACAAATCCATATGCGTACGTTACCATGGACACCATTGTTCTCATATAAGCGTGATCAAATCTAGGACCAGCAGTGCGCATGAAATTAGGCGGGAAATAAAGACGCTTAATGGAAATAGAAAGTAAATGGGCAGCAGGGTTGCCAGATCGCGGCTAGTCTTGACGGGCCAGGCTCACTCTACGTTTCACGGCCAAATTCGGCCAAACTTTTTGTTTTCACGGCCAAATTGTATCTTCACAAAAATAGCAGCTTATAGGTACCCCCATGCAAAATCTCTAAAAAATTCCGGCTCTCGACACACTGCCATACATTTCCCAATACCCCTATGGCTATGATATTCAGGGGCGTAGACAACGGGCGGGGAGGGGGGGGGGGGGGATGAGGGGGATGCATCGCCATGTACAATAACTCCCTCCCCCCCCCCCCCAATGTTTTAGGGAAGGATATACATTATTTTGTGTGTGTATGTACGATTGGGGAATGAACATTAAAATAAGCAAAGACCGTTAACAAACAAATCATTTGTACATCCATCCACATTCCTTTTTCGATGCTTTTCGATGACATTATTTCAATTTTGTGTGTAATTTGCGTATGGTCATGGTGAGTATTTCTTTTCTGTATACCGGGTATATAGTTCCAGTTAATGCTGGCATTGTTCGGGTGTGACCATTTGACGCCCAGTGGCAGGTTGGGGGGGGGGGGGGGTTTAACCCCCCGCCCCCTTTGGATGTCAAGTGAAAATGTCACTACTTACGCCCGTCTATAACGTCACATGGACGCGTTTGACGTCACGCATACAACATACTCGTTTTTGTGTGTCATGAATCAATATCAATTGAACTGATCTGCAACGAAACATTGCTTTTACACGTGACACACACACAAAACCCACATTGACGAAGTGATTTTGAAATCAACCCCTTGTTTTAACTTGCGTTGATTCCGATTGCTCTAACGCAAGTTACTTAGAGCAACTGGCACTAAAACAAAAATGGTTTTTCTCCGGTAGCTTATTTTTTGGTCAGTTTTATTCTTTTTTATAAAATAAATATTCCCCAACCATTTATTCCTTCGTGTCTACTTTTATGTGTAAAGTATGAGACCAAGGTGGTACGTGAAGAGACTAATGCATATAAAGGCTTGCGTGTTATGTTAGTGAATTATAGACCAAACTCATCTGATAAAAAATAAACCTGTACGACCCCCCCACCACCACCACCATAAGCGTACCCGGGTGGGGGAGGGGTAACCCCCTCCCCCCACCCCTTTGACAAAAACATTTATTATTGGCGTCAAATTTGCTATACAACTACCCCCCCCCCCCCCCTCCCCTCGACAGAATGTTTTCTTCAAAACAATTTAACCCCTCTCAAAAATGGCCGAAAACCACTTTCAGGGCAATAAATGGTTGCGTAACGGTGTTTAACCTCATTTTCCAGTGCATTTTTATACTAGATTACATTTCGGAAGCAAAATTTCACTGATGTTACCCTAAAATATAGATGAATGTCTAACAGATTGAAAGATATGAGCTTTGTATCTCTTTCCATCTTGCATATAATGACGTTTGAAAGTGCCTGTAAACACTGTACGTTACCAAAAAATAGACAATTATTGTGAAAAATGTGTTTTTCGACCATTTTCAGATGCATTTTCAAGGTCAATGCCATATGCAAACCTACCCAATGTGTTTATTTTCTTGAAGTACTCATGGAGGACTACCAGACATGCTGAAATGAGCTTAGCAGCATGAATACTTTTTATGTGAGAAGCTCTAAAAAATGGCTGAAAACCATTTTCAGGGCAATAAATAGTTGCCTAACAGTGTTTAACCTCATTTTCCAGTGCATTTTTATACTAGATTACATTTCGGAAGCAAAATTTCACTGATGTTACCCTAAAATATAGATGAATGTCTAACAGATTGAAAGATATGAGCTTTGTATCTCTTTCCATCTTGCATATAATGACGTTTGAAAGTGCCTGTAAACACTGTACGTTACCAGAAAATAGACAATTATTGTGAAAAATGTGTTTTTCGACCATTTTTAGATGCATTTTCAATGTCAATGCCATATGCAAACCTACCCAATGTATATATTTTCTTGAAGTACTCATGGAGGACTACCAGACATGCTGAAATGAGCTTAGCAGCATGAATACTTTTTATGTGAGAAGCTCTCAAAAATGGCCGAAAACCACTTTCAGGGCAGTAAATGGTTGCATAACGGTGTTTAACCTCATTTTCCAGTGCATTTTTATACTAGATTACATTTCGGAAGCAAAATTTCACTGATGTTACCCTAAAATATAGATGAATGTCTAACAGATTGAAAGATATGAGCTTTGTATCTCTTTCCATCTTGCATATAATGACGTTTGAAAGTGCCTGTAAACACTGTACGTTACCAGAAAATAGACAATTATTGTGAAAAATGTGTTTTTCGACCATTTTTAGATGCATTTTCAAGGTCAATGCCATATGCAAACCTACCCAATGTATATATTTTCTTGAAGTACTCATGGAGGACTACCAGACATGCTGAAATGAGCTTAGCAGCATGAATACTTTTTATGTGAGAAGCTCTCAAAAATGGCCGAAAACCACTTTCAGGGCAATAAATGGTTGCGTAACGGTGTTTAACCTCACTTTCGAGTGCGTTTTTATACTAGTTAACTTTTCGGAAGCAAAATTTCACTAGTGGTACCTTAAAATATAGATGAATGTCTATCATTCCACCAATTTTCATGCTTCTACTAGGTTGGACTAAAGGTGAACTTTGACCTTCAACTTTGCTGATTTCTGATATGTTCCAACTTTGAGGGCGCCCTACACAAAAACGGAACAAAATTTTATGCTGAATTTGTGTGTGCTTTTAGACAAAGTTGTATTAAACAGATTTACATTCTTACTTTTGTGTCATTCGTTGTCATTTTTATTTTATTGATCCCTAAACATGGTCCGAAAATTCAAATTTTACGACTTGAGGTCATCTTCGATGACCTCGTACACGAAAAAGGAATTTCGTAGCCGATTTTTTTTTTTTTTTAACTTTTACAAGTAATAAAGTACCCCCTTTCAAATTACAAAAATTTAGGTTTCTCCCCTATTTATTTAAGCTGTGAGGGGCAGTTGAAAGTGGCTGATTTTTTAAGAACACCTTTGAAGAATCGCGCATTGGTTGCTAGGCGGGGCCGTATCTTAGCAACCATTTGACCTTGGGGCAAAATATTTCGGAATTTTCCGTGAGACACTTGGGGGATCATTTGGTGCGAATTTTATCAAATTTGAAGGGGGTCGGGTGAACACCACTGGTTGATTTGACGTGGATTGACTCAAATATCAATGTTTGCCAACTGACAGAGTGACGAGTCCGACGACGATGAAAAGGAGTGGAAGCCCCCAACCTCAACTCAAGTCAAGAAGAAATTGACATAGAAATTATTCAGTTCACTGAAAAGTGATGAGGAATTAGAACGTCAGTTTCTATAAAGGAGTTTCTTGTTCCTCCAAACCAACAACAAGAGGTTATTGACATAATTATAAATTTAAATACGAAAAAGTCTTCTGGATACGACGGCATTATAAATTTTCTTTAAAAAAATATTGTTCGTGAAATTGCTTCTCCTCTCACACACATTTTGAATTTATCTCTCGAAAATGGTAAAGTACCAGACAAAATGAAAATCGCTAAGGTCATCCCTATATTTAAAAAAGGAAGTCACGAGGATTTAAATAATTATCGGCCAATTTCTTTGCTATCGTCCCTCTCGAAAATTCTAGAAAGGCTGGTTTATTCACGTACGCTTACATTTTTAAATGATAGTAAAATTTTATCCAGCTCACAATTTGGTTTTAGAGAAAAACACTCCACAACCCATGCGTTGCTTTCATGTATTAATAAGATTGCAAATGCTATTGATGATCAATTACATACAGTTGGAATATTTTTGGACCTATCCAAGGCCTTCGACACAATAGATCATAATATATTATTATATAAGTTAAATCATTATGGAATACGTGGGCACACGTTGGACTGGTTCAGGAGTTATTTAGAAAATAGAAAACAATTTGTTGTTGTGAATGGACACGAGTCAAGTCACAGATTTGTCTCTTGTGGAGTACCCCAGGGGTCACTCCTTGGCCCTCTTCTTTTTATTGTATACATGAATGACTTTCCAAATGCTTCTCAAATACTATCTTTTATACTTTTTGCGGACGATTCTAACCTTTTTTATTCACATCGTGATCCAGAGGCCTTATTGAATATAGTTAATAATGAAATGAAATTTGTTCAGAAATGGATTCATTTAAATAAATTGTCATTAAATATTGTTAAAACACAATAATATGGTTTTTAGTAACACGATAAATTCACTCCCTGGACATATTTTAATAAACAATATTCATTTACAACAAGTGAATACTATCAAGTTCCTAGGCTTATATATTGATAGTGATTTATCTTGGAAATCACATATTAATTATTTAAGTAATTTAATTTCTAGAAATACTGGAATTTTATATAGGTTAAGGAGTTTCTTTCCTACTACTGTTTTACATACCCTCTTTGGAACATTGATATTATCATACATATATTATGGAATTTTAGCATGGGGCAATAGTTCATTATTTTTACTTGATAAACTAGTTAAAATACAAAAGCGAGCCATTAGAATTGTTAATAAAACAGGTTTCTATGCCCACACAACAGAATTATTTTATTCAAATAGAGTATTAAAATTAACTGACTTATATTTGTATAATATTGGGATATTTATGTATAAATTGTCTAATAATGAACTTCCTGAAAGTTTTATGATAATATTTAAAAAGAATAATTATTTTCATACTTACCCCACTCGGCAGAGTGGTTCCTTTCATTTGCCACGAACGCGTACACTATTTGCCCAAAAAACAATTTTATTTTCTGGTCCAAAATTCTGGAATGATCTTCCAAACGAAATTACTATAAGCCCCTCTCTCCGTGTATTTAAACGTAAATTAAAATTATTGTTATTGTTCAAGTACTCGAAATAATTACTGTTTAGTTGTTCTTTCATAAGTAAGTTTTTATTGTTGTATTCTTATTCGGTTGGATCGATTGTAATACCCTTGTAATATTTCTTTCTATCGTGGTCTAAAAACAAAAAACAAAAACAAAAAATTGTTGTTTGGCATGGCACCTTGTCGTCTTTTTTCTTTTATTCTTTTTTTGTTTTGTCTTTCTTTGTTCGTTTTCTTTCATTACATATTGTTTGATTAAATATTGATTAGACACAATTACCCCTGGGAACCAAATGTTTTTACAAGCATTGCTTCTTTTTGGTTCCCCCATATTTCACGTTATGTTAATTACAAACAAATTGTTGATTATGTAATATTTTATTGTATATTAGTCTACAATTTATTTATTTAATTGTATTTCGTTTATGAATGTATTGTTTGTTTGTATCATTACTTGTTCAACATTTATTTGTGAAATATGGAAATAAATTCAAATCAAATCAAAAGAAGAAATTCTGGACAGATGAATTATTCAATTCGCGGAAAAGTGATAATGAGGGATTAGAACGACAGTTTCTTGACATTTTCTATAAAGGAGTTTCTTGTTCCTCCAAACCTGTTAAAGAGGACTGGGATAAGAAGAGGAAGCCACAACACACTAAGCTGTCTTATCAAGAAGCACCTAAACAACCTGTCAAATTGATAGATCTTTGTATACGTTTATTGTTATTCATGTTATATAATGCTGCATCTTCTGGAGCAGTGTGCGAGGGTTCACATGCCCTAGGGCAACAGTATACATTACTTTTGTGAACCCTGGCCCACACACTGCTCCTCACTATTTTCTTTTGTCTATTCTCTTCAGTCTTGTAACTTGTATTTTTGTATTATGTGCATATATAGTTGTGTTGTATTTTACATTGTATTATGCTTTTTGGTCGAATAACTAATAATAATAGTAATAATAATAATGGCAAATCCAGAGTGTATGAAACACTAAGGAAGCAATACCAGCCCAAAACAACCAACAAGTACCTTTCGAGCATCGCCAAGCTGGTTGGGATGTTTAAAATAGAGTTTGGGCTATTTGAGAAACTGGGCATAAACAGGCAACAGGTGGACAGGGTGGAGGCCTTCCTGAAACTCTTTAATCAAAACCTCCAGCCTAGCTCTGGAATGAGCATGCATCAAGAGCATGGAAGTATCAGAAGAGGAAGCCACGTTTGCTGCTCGATCAGAGAATCCCAACAGGCCGCTCCCCTTCAGAGCTCAGAACCCTCTGGAATGAGCAGGCATCCAAAGCCTGGAAGTATCATCAGGAGGCCGTCCTGAAACTCTTTAATCAGAACCTCCAGCCTAGCATTAGGCGTCGCATGAAAACCTACGCCCCCACGACAACCAACCAATGCTTGTCGAGTATATCGAAGCTCATCAATATGATGAAAGTCGAGTATCGCCTGTTCGACAGTCTTGGACTCAAAAGGAGGCAGATGGAGAGAGTGGAGAGCATCTTGAAGCTGTTCAGCCAGAAAGGGGTCCCTCTTACCATTTGTGGAGATGGTCGTGCCGACAGCCCTGGGCATTCTGCCAAGTATGGCACCTATACTGCCATGGAGATAGAGACTAATAAGATTGTGGATCTTCAATTGGTTACAGGTTAGTTATTTCTTTGCCTAAATATTATTGTTCATTTTGATTACAGATGAACTAGGAAAAGAATTGAAGGAAATTGACAAATTTGGATGAATCCTGCATGAATCCTTCATTTAAAATATAAAGCATTATGCGTCGCATGCAGGAGGTGAAGGAGCAGATTAAAGGTTATCTCCTCTTTTACATAATCGTTGATGTGACATGTATCATGAATTGAATCAGAGTCATGTTCAGAGTGTGAAAATCACCATTTGCACAGAGCTAGGGCCAAAGACGCTATATTAGGCAAGCTCTGCACGATGATCGACGCTTCCAGGATGGCATCAGAAAAGGATCTCCTGGTAGTTAGCGTGGATCTGCAAAAGGCTATAACCATGCCTAAACTACCAACGAAGGCCCACTTTTCTCAAGGAAAGCTGATGCAGTAACTGCATCAAAGATGGGTGTAGCTTTTATGACAAGCACCAGTTTATTCACATACCATTACTGTTATTTGCAAGAATTATATGGTAACATACCAATGGAAATACACCAACTCTTATTTAACACAGCTATGTCCAGAATCGGCTACGGCCGTAGCAAGCAACAAATTTAAAGGGTGATTAATCAAAATTAATAAGAACTTAAAAATCCTAAGGCACATTAATGGGAAATGTTTTCAATGTCATTAAAGAGAAGTTTTGCATTGTTGCCATCATCCCATCCTTGCAATGTTGCCATCCTCCCATCCTTGCATTGTTGCCATCCTCCCATCCTTGCATTGTTGCCATCCTCCCATCCTTGCATTGTTGCCATCCTCCCATCCTCGCATTGTTGCCATCCTCCCATCCTTGCATTGTTGCCATCCTCCCATCCTCGCATTGTTGCCATCCTCCCATCCTTGCATTGTTGCCATCCTCCCATCCTTGCATTGTTGCCATCCTCCCATCCTTGCATTGTTGCCATCCTCCCATCCTTGCATTGTTGCCATCCTCCCATCCTCGCATTGTTGCCATCCTCCCATCTTTGCATTGTTGCCATCCTCCCATCCTTGCATTGTTGCCATCCTCCCATCCTTGCATTGTTGCCATCATCCCATCCTTGCAATGTTGCCATCCTCCCATCCTTGCATTGTTGCCATCCTCCCATCCTTGCATTGTTGCCATCCTCCCATCCTTGCATTGTTGCCATCCTCCCATCCTCGCATTGTTGCCATCCTCCCATCCTTGCATTGTTGCCATCCTCCCATCCTCGCATTGTTGCCATCCTCCCATCCTTGCATTGTTGCCATCCTCCCATCCTTGCATTGTTGCCATCCTCCCATCCTTGCATTGTTGCCATCCTCCCATCCTTGCATTGTTGCCATCCTCCCATCCTCGCATTGTTGCCATCCTCCCATCCTTGCATTGTTGCCATCCTCCTCTCCTTGCATTGTTGCCATCCTCCCATCCTTGCATTGTTGCCATCCTCCTCTCCTTGCATTGTTGCCATCCTCCCATCCTTGCATTGTTGCCATCCTCCCATCCTTGCATTGTTGCCATCCTCCCATCCTTGCATTGTTGCCATCCTCCCATCCTTGCATTGTTGCCATCCTCCTCTCCTTGCATTGTTGCCATCCTCCCATCCTTGCATTGTTGCCATCCTCCTCTCCTTGCATTGTTGCCATCCTCCCATCCTTGCATTGTTGCCATCCTCCCATCCTTGCATTGTTGCCATCCTCCCATCCTTGCATTGTTGCCATCCTCCTCTCCTTGCATTGTTGCCATCCTCCCATCCTTGCATTGTTGCCATCCTCCCATCCTTGCATTGTTGCCATCCTCCCATCCTTGCATTGTTGCCATCCTCCCATCCTTGCATTGTTGCCATCCTCCCATCCTTGCATTGTTGCCATCCTCCCATCCTTGCATTGTTGCCATCCTCCCATCCTTGCATTGTTGCCATCCTCCCATCCTTGCATTGTTGCCATCCTCCCATCCTTGCATTGTTGCCATCCTCCTCTCCTTGCATTGTTGCCATCCTCCCATCCTTGCATTGTTGCCATCCTCCCATCCTTGCAATGTTGTCATCCTCCCATCCTTGCATTGTTGCCATCCTCCCATCCTTGCATTGTTGCCATCCTCCCATCCTTGCATTGTTGCCATCCTCCTCTCCTTGCATTGTTGTCATCCTCCCATCCTTGCATTGTTGCCATCCTCCCATCCTTGCATTGTTGCCATCCTCCTCTCCTTGCATTGTTGCCATCCTCCCATCCTTGCATTGTTGCCATCCTCCTCTCCTTGCATTGTTGCCATCCTCCCATCCTTGCATTGTTGCCATCCTCCCATCCTTGCATTGTTGCCATCCTCCTCTCCTTGCATTGTTGCCATCCTCCCATCCTTGCATTGTTGCCATCCTCCCATCCTTGCATTGTTGCCATCCTCCCATCCTTGCATTGTTGCCATCCTCCCATCCTTGCATTGTTGCCATCCTCCCATCCTTGCATTGTTGCCATCCTCCCATCATTGCATTGTTGCTATCCTCCCATCCTTGCATTGTTGCCATCCTTCCATCCTTGCATTGTTGCCATCCTCCCATCATTGCATTGTTGCTATCCTCCCATCCTTGCATTGTTGCCATCCTCCCATCCTTGCATTGTTGCCATCCTCCCATCCTTGCATTGTTGCCATCCTCCCATCCTTGCATTGTTGCCATCCTCCCATCCTTGCATTGTTGCCATCCTCCCATCCTTGCATTGTTGCCATCCTCCTCTCCTTGCATTGTTGCCATCCTCCTCTCCTTGCATTGTTGCCATCCTTGCATTGTTGCCATCCTCCTTTCCTTGCATTGTTGCCATCCTCCCATCCTTGCATTGTTGCCATCCTCCCATCCTTGCATTGTTGCCATCCTCCCATCCTTGCATTGTTGCCATCCTCCCATCCTTGCATTGTTGCCATCCTCCCATCCTTGCATTGTTGCCATCCTCCCATCCTTGCATTGTTGCCATCCTCCCATCCTTGCATTGTTGCCATCCTCCCATCCTTGCATTGTTGCCATCCTCCCATCCTTGCATTGTTGCCATCCTCCCATCCTTGCATTGTTGCCATCCTCCTCTCCTTGCATTGTTGCCATCCTCCTCTCCTTGCATTGTTGCCATCCTTGCATTGTTGCCATCCTCCTTTCCTTGCATTGTTGCCATCCTCCCATCCTTGCATTGTTGCCATCCTCCCATCCTTGCATTGTTGCCATCCTCCCATCCTTGCATTGTTGCCATCCTCCCATCCTTGCATTGTTGCCATCCTCCCATCCTTGCATTGTTGCCATCCTCCCATCCTTGCATTGTTGCCATCCTCCCATCCTTGCATTGTTGCCATCCTCCCATCCTTGCATTGTTGCCATCCTCCCATCATTGCATTGTTGCTATCCTCCCATCCTTGCATTGTTGCCATCCTTCCATCCTTGCATTGTTGCCATCCTCCCATCCTTGCATTGTTGCTATCCTCCCATCCTTGCATTGTTGCCATCCTCCCATCCTTGCATTGTTGCCATCCTCCCATCCTTGCATTGTTGCCATCCTCCCATCCTTGCATTGTTGCCATCCTCCCATCCTTGCATTGTTGCCATCCTCCTCTCCTTGCATTGTTGCCATCCTCCCATCCTTGCATTGTTGCCATCCTCCCATCCTTGCATTGTTGCCATCCTCCCATCCTTGCATTGTTGCCATCCTCCTCTCCTTGCATTGTTGCCATCCTCCCATCCTTGCATTGTTGCCATCCTCCCATCCTTGCATTGTTGCCATCCTCCTCTCCTTGCATTGTTGCCATCCTCCCATCCTTGCATTGTTGCCATCCTCCCATCCTTGCATTGTTGCCATCCTCCTCTCCTTGTATTGTTGCCATCCTCCCATCTTTGCATTGTTGCCATCCTCCCATCCTTGCATTGTTGCCATCCTCCCATCTTTGCATTGTTGCCATCCTCCCATCCTTGCATTGTTGCCATCCTCCCATCCTTGCATTGTTGCCATCCTCCTCTCCTTGTATTGTTGCCATCCTCCTCTCCTTGCATTGTTGCCATCCTTCCATCCTTGCATTGTTGCCATCCTTCCATCCTTGCATTGTTGCCATCCTCCCATCCTTGCATTGTTGCCATCCTCCCATCCTTGTATTGTTGCCATCCTCCCATCCTTGCATTGTTGCCATCCTCCCATCCTTGCATTGTTGCCATCCTCCCATCCTTGCATTGTTGCCATCCTCCCACCCTTGCATTGTTGCCATCCTCCCATCCTTGTATTGTTGCCATCCTCCCATCCTTGCATTGTTGCCATCCTCCCATCCTTGCATTGTTGCCATCCTCCTCTCCTTGTATTGTTGCCATCCTCCCATCTTTGCATTGTTGCCATCCTCCCATCCTTGCATTGTTGCCATCCTCCCATCCTTGCATTGTTGCCATCCTCCCATCCTTGCATTGTTGCCATCCTCCTCTCCTTGTATTGTTGCCATCCTCCCATCTTTGCATTGTTGCCATCCTCCCATCCTTGCATTGTTGCCATCCTCCTCTCCTTGTATTGTTGCCATCCTCCCATCTTTGCATTGTTGCCATCCTCCCATCCTTGCATTGTTGCCATCCTCCCATCTTTGCATTGTTGCCATCCTCCCATCCTTGCAATGTTGCCATCCTCCCATCCTTGTATTGTTGCCATCCTCCTCTCCTTGCATTGTTGCAATCCTCCTCTCCTTGCATTGTTGCCATCCTTCCATCCTTGCATTGTTGCCATCCTTCCATCCTTGCATTGTTGCCATCCTCCCATCCTTGCATTGTTGCCATCTAGGTGATCTTAATAAGACAGTTATACATGCATGTACGGCACATGTAATGAAAGATTTCAAAAAGATACGTACAGATCATTATCCAAAATCAGTGAGAATGGGGATGTTCATGTTTAGTTTGCTACTCAATGCTACTTTATGGTCCCATTTTAAGATCATTTTAAGAAATATAATCATAGTTACCATGTCTAGTAAAGTAACATCCCTTCTTGAATATGCTCAAGCTGATCTTGAGAAACGCATTGATGCTTTAAGCAAAGAAGATCAGAATGCAAATTATGTGGAAGACACCCAGTCTAACATCTCTTCCAATACCTTAGACAATGAAGATAAAATTGTTATGTTGAATGAGGATGAAAATCTCACAAAAGAAAGGTCCTCCTTTGTAAGTTTCTTTGATTCTTTCATCCAAAATGTACTCAAGGAAATTTTACAGCCCACAATTATGGCTGAAGATCGAAACTCTGTCTCCCATCAACTCCTGTTTGGTCTTTGTTGATGTTGGGAGATTTGAGACGACACAGTTCTCCATTTGTCCACACTTTAGATAGGGTAATAAAACTGGATAAACCTAATGGTATCTCTGAGCATAGAATGTTTGTCTTGAAAAATATACAGCTCCAGAGAAAGAAGAAATTCTGGACAGATGAATTATTCAATTCGCTGAAAAACGATTATGATGGATTAGAACGACAGTTTGTTGACATATTCTATAAAGGAGTTTCTTGTTCCTCCAAACCAGTTAAAGAGGAATGGGATAAGAAGAGGAAGCCACAACACACAAAGCTGTCATATCAAGCACCTAACCAACCGGTCAAATTTTCTCTATAAAAAACAATAAAGAAGACTTATCAACCCAAAACCACACATATAAGTACCTGTCGAGCATCGCCAAGCTGATTGCCATGTTTAAAATAGAGTTTAGTCCGTTTGAAAAACTGGCCATAAGCAGGCAGCAGGTGGACAGGGTGGAGGCTGTCCTGAAACTGTTCAACCAAGATCTCCAGCCTAGCTCTGGAATGAGCATGCATCAAGAGCCTGGAAGTATCAGAAGAGGAAGCCACGTTTGCTGCTCAGAGAATCCCAACAGGCCGCTCCCAGTGTCCAGACACGGACCACGAGTCCATGACGGTCTACAAGAACTGGGCCCAGAAGATCCAAAGCCTGGAAGTATCAGAAGCGGACACCAGGCTTGCTGCCCAGAGGATCTCAACAGGCCGCTCTCCTTCTGAACTCCGAACGCTCTGGAACGAGCCGCATCAAGAGCCTGTAAGTATCAGAAGCGGAAGCCAGGCTTGCTGCTCAGAGGATCCCCCCTTCAGAGCTAAGAACACTCCGGAATAGGCTTGATGCTTGGTGTGTTTTTTGTAGACGGAAGGAGATGTGAGACGCATCTTTGAGCTAGGCATTCCTACGGATATCTATTAATGAATTCAAGACGAGAGGAGGCACAGAAGAGGCACTCTACGCCAATCGGAACGTGTCTGATTATTCTGATTCAGACGATGACAAGGAATGAGCGAGTGTGAGTGTAGACAGAGCGGATGGAGACAAAGGAGCAGGTATATGACTATAGGCCAGGGCTATGTATGCACTATGTAATGATTCATACCCATCTAGGCAAGGGGGACGGGGAAGAAGAAACAAAACGGGAAGGACTGCCCAGATTGCAAAGCGTGGAATCTCTCAAATTTGTGGGACCACCGCAGGAGGGCACACCCCCAAGGTGGTGATGTCGAAAATTACATATTTTCATTTTCATATTTTAGATTCCTATGAAAAAATTAAAGAAAACAACATGTTTTGTTTATAAATAGCTCAATGAATATTGTAGATAAATAGACAAAAGATAAAATGTGATAAATTAAGACAAATTGGCAGACATAAATTATCATATTTTGTTTAAATTTTAGAACGATGCATGAAAAAACTCCCTATCAGCGAGGGGGAGAGAGACGACTACAGGAGCCTGCTGTTCCTAATCTGCACAATAAACGGGGCCCAGAGGAGTGACGTTCTCACCAACATGTCGCTAGGGAATGTCAAAACAGCAGAGACGAGACCTGACAAGACTCGTGTAATACGAGTAAGTGTTTGAACACCTGATAATTATATTTCATGAAATGGAGATAACTTTTAAATTCAATTATGCGGCCATGTTTTCAATCAAAACACCAAAAGCAGATCCTTGTTCCTGCAATTAGCAGACAGTGTCAGCTCCACCAGGATTCCATCATTGCCCACCTCAGAGAGAGAGAGCTCCCTCTGAACATCGGCGGAGATGGTCGTGCAGACAGCCCTGGGCATTCTGCCAAGTATGACACCTATACTGCCATGGAGTTATTGACCGATAAGATCGTTGATCTTCAGTTGGTACAGTTAAGTTATTTCTTTGCCTAAATATTATTGTTCATTTTGATGTTTTATTACAGATGAAAACTAGGAGAAGAATTGAAGGAAAATAGGATACATCCAATACACAGGAAGCAGACTAAAAAAAATGAAAGGAGATGTGAACGATTCCAACTCTGACTCTAACTCTCAGGCAGGCAGGTTTAAGGAGCTGTAGGATGTTAACTTAACATTACAGTGCGATTTTATAATTGCTCTTCATTGAAGTATCATATTCATCACTGACAAAATATGAACATTATTATTACATAATAATAAGACATTTTTTGGAGTTTATTGCTCAATGTCTGTTTGTAAAACTTGAAATTAAGAGAGCAGCGTTCAAAATAAACAAATATAGACAGATCGATACTCTCAAAAGGAAACCGCTTTAAGGACGACAATTAAGCCCGGGAGATGGCAGGCATTCCTGCGCAGACACCCAGTGCTATCACTAAGGACTCCACAGCCAGTGGGGAAGGAGAGGGCCTTCAGGACTCCAGCTAGGAGTGACCGATGGTTAGACTGTTTGTAGCATTCGTATTCATATTTATATATTTGTTTGTATTGTAAATCTAGATGTTATCATGTATCGTGCGGAGGCTCCCACGCTATCACTAAGGACTCCTCAGCCAGTGGGGAAAGAGAGGGCCTTCAGGACTCCAGCTAGGATTGACCGATGGTTCAATGAATTTGAGGCATATATTTACCAAGAATGGAATTCAAGGTCAATCTTGCTGGAGCCACGACGGATGTTTAACCAAGACGAGTCGGGGTTCAGTCTGTCGGGGAAAACCAGGAACAGTGTGGTGGCCCCGAAAGGGATGAGACACGTGTATGAGATAAAGAACACCGACAAAACATCCATCACAGTGCTGGTGACTGTTTCCGCTGCGGGCGACTTTCTGCCGCCCATGATGGTCCTCCCTGGTGCGAGACCCTCAGCGGACGGGTCGGAGATGGAAGGGGCTGTGCCGGGGACTTTCTTCTCCTTCACATTATATTACTTTTTGTCATGTTCTTTTTATCCAAAAGTACTTGAAGGCATCATGCAAAGAGAACCAGTTCAAGGACAACAAACCCAGGAGATTGTGGTACGTGGCAGGCGTTCCTCTGAGTGGAGTGACTCGCTAATGCGATTTCTTGACGGTCTACCGGAAGATGTCAGAGTGCTCGGAGACCTGGCATACAGACAATTGCATGGATCTGTCATCACACGAGTTGTAGCTAACCGCAATCACCCTCTCGACGATGAAGAGGAACGCTACAACCGACAAGTCACCAGGATTCATAGCATTTCATGCCAAACAATATATTTTGTTTTCATATTGCATCTGAATTAGATTGTTACATAGTGTTTCTCATTGGTATTTAGTTAAATTCAATATTATTCCCGTCCTCTTTCCTTACTCCTTCACCCTCCATTCCATGTGCATTAAGAAGCAGAGAAGAATAAGCCAAACACCGTCACAACGGAGGCAGTCATTGAACTGTTTGGACTTGATAGTGACGACAGCCAGGCGAATGAGGGTAGGACAGCGACATCTACCAGCTCCTCCAGTTCTACCAGCTCCAGTAGCTCGAGCACAGTGAGCCCGATCAGTAGGAAGCGGCTGGCAGGAGGGCACACCCCCAAGGTGGTGATGTCGAAAATTACATATTTTCATTTTCATATTTTAGATTCCTATGAAAAAATTAAAGAAAACATGTTTTGTTTATAAATAGCTCAATAAATATTGTAGATAAATAGACAAAAAGATGAAATGTGATAAATTAAGACAAATTGGCAGACATAAATTATCAAATTTTGTTTAAATTTTAGAACGATGCATGAAAAAACTCCCTATCAGCGAGGGGGAGAGAGACGACTACAGGAGCCTGCTGTTCCTCATATGCACGATAAACGGGGCCCAGAGGAGTGACGTTCTCACCAATATGTCACTTGGGAATGTGCAATCAGCAGTGACTAGACTGGACAGGACTCGTGTAATACGAGTAAGTGTTTGAACACCTGAAATGGAGATAACTTTAGTTTAAATTGAATTATGCGGCCATGTTTTCAATCAAAACACCAAAAGCAGGTCCTTGTTCCTGCAATTAGCAGACAGTGGCAGCTCCACCAGGATTCTGTCAATGCCCACCTGAGAGAGAGAGGGATCCCTCTGACCATAGGCGGAGATGGTCGTGCAGACAGCCCTGGGCATTCTGCCAAGTATGACACCTATATACTGCCATGGAGTTATTGACCGATAAGATCGTTGATCTTCAGTTGGTACAGTTACTTTTCTTTGCCTAAATATTATTGTTCATTTTGATGTTTTATTACAGATGAAAACTAGGAGAAGAATTGAAGGAAAATAGGATACATCCAATACACAGGAAGCAGACTAAAAAAATGAAAGGAGATGTGAACGACTCCAACTCTGACTCTAACTCTCAGGCAGGCAGGTTTAAGGAGCTGTAGGATGTTAACTTAACATTACAGTGCCATTTTGTAATAGTTTTTCATTTAAGTATCATATTCAATACTGACAAAATATGAAAATTATTTTTATGACATTTTCTGGAGTTTAGTGATCAATGTCTGTTTGTAAAACTTGAAATTAAGAACAGCATTTAAAACGACTACATTGTGAATGTGTTCAAGCCAATGAATGGATAATGTCTAGTTCGTCTCACGACTACGTTGTGAATGTGTTCAATCCATTTCTGAAGCAGAAGAAAGTGCTCAGGCCAGTGGTACTTCCTAGTTGAAAGGCATTCGTCACACCAGAACCTAGAGGTCGCCAAGTTTTTGGAGCTTGTGAATATTGTTATTACTAGATTAATTAGCGTTACATTCAAATTAGAATATTTTAAGCCAAACAGTATTTTTTATTTTGCTTTAATATTGTACCTATTAAAATATTACATAAAAAGAGAACTTTAGCAGTAAAGTGGAACATGAAGATTGATCTACCTTAGCCCCAAAGAAAGGAATCAAGACAGGGTCTGTGCAAAGCATTTCCAAGAAGCAGACTTCAGCGACAAAGATGGGAATCTTGTTTTAATCATCTATTATTTCCAAAGGGGGAGGAGGCGGAGAAAAAAAGGAAGGCTAAAGCAGAAAGGGAGAAGATGGAAACACCCGACCACAGGGTAAGTCATGAGGTGTCCCCTTTGATGGACCTGGCGACACCTATCCATTCCATGGAAGCAACTGATGATAACAAAGACAAGTAATGAGGCCATATTTCTGAATTATAACAACGTAAAATAAATAATAATGCTCTCTGGTACATATGCACTAACTTAATATGCACCTAAGAAAAAGAGGTCAAAATTAATTAATATAATTATGGGATTTTCTGGAGTTTATTGATGTCTGTTCGTAAAAAATTGTAAATAATGAGAATAACAGAATGGCATTCCCACCAGAGCACTGAGGTTGCAAAGTTCTGCAGTGACAATGGCATAATACTGTACAGGCTGACACCAAATGCCACACATCTACTGCAGCCGTGCGACGTAGCCGTGTTCCGGTCAATGAAAGGGTTAGATGCCGAGAGTGCCTTCAGGACCAGCGACAAGACAAGACGTGTCACAAAGGCAACTTTCGCGGGTGTGTCACACCACAATCCAGAGGTCGCTAGGTTCTGCAGGGAGAACGGCCTGATTCAACTGACTTTCTCTATCAATGTCTACAGAGTCCCAGGATAAAGGCCACTGGCCAAAGTCCTTTTGTCAAGAGAGGAATAAATGAAATGAATAAGATATCATTATAAGCTTAAAGGGATATTGTTGGTTAAGACGGTGAGAACAGCATAATCCTGTACAGTCTGCCACAAAGTGAAACCCGTCATCTGCATGGGCAAATGCCGAGTGTGCCTTCGATCAGGACCACGACTATAGCGACAAAGACGCATTACAAAGGCAACTTTCACGGGTGTGTCCCCAGGCCAGTGGTACTTCTGGTGGATGGACTAGTGTGTCACACCACAACCCAGAGGTCGCTAGGTTCTGCAGGGAGAATGGCATAATCCTGATCCAACTGTCTCCCTTTATCAGTGTCAAACAAACCAAGTCCAAGGACCAATGCCACTGGCCAAAGTCCTTTTGTCAAGAGAGGAAGTAAGTGAAATGAATAAGATAACATTATAAGCTTAAAGGGATAGTTTTGGGTAAGACGATCAATATGTCTCATGTCATCCTAGAGACCTAGACAATATCATCTCCGATGTCCTAACTAACTTGGACACCGATATCAACGTTGAAATGGTTGACACTACCAATAACAGCATCTGTGTCACCGATGTTGCACAAAACACATTGGACATATTCCTGTGGGCAAATTGGCAGGCATTAATTATCAGGCTATAATAATATAAACTGTAGTCTGTAGAATCTACGTACACCTAACACTGCTACAAATTACATATCTACAGTAGATGTTAACACAGCCTTCGGCGTACATCTTTGTGGCTCAAAAAGAATCGCAATTTGTTTTTCAATTTCTTAAAGAAAATTTCACAGTCAATATAGATAATTTCTATGCAACTTGCATATCCGGGACATATATGATTATAGAAGTTATTCTATACAGCTATTAAGAGTACACAATATTTTCAAAATAAATTTTCACTACATACACCTATGAAATTTTTAATATACCGACTGCAGCTTCAACTTAAAGAGTGAGAGCCAACATTATGGGAAGATTAAGAGCTATTCTGCAAGTATACTGGCCTATGTATGAGAGAAGTTGAAACTATTTTCCTCAAATTCCTTCCTTACAATCATGCAGCGCAGCAGCCATGCATACTGAAACGGACATTCTTGTCGTCTGGGACAACACGCATACAAAAAATGTAGTGAAATTCAGTCAGCTGAAATGCGTGGGTAAACCTCGTGTTGGCAGCAGGGTCCGCATGAAATGGGGCAGGGTCACGTGGATAGGAACCATTATCGACAATATGGGCCTCCAGAAGATGACAGCTCAGACGACGTCATTTCACTGGCATCTCTGAGAAGTAAGCATGAACAAAACTTTAAATCAGATATAATGTAAAATGTATGTCACTAAGCAAAAAAAATATGTCTCTTTTAGCAACTTATTAATAATAAATTATGTTTTGCATCGCCATATGTCACAAAGAATATTGGTAACAATAAAGTTAACATCAAGAAACACTAAAACAGAAACATTCACAAAAAACTTGTTTAACATAACTAATTATGTAATTTTGATTTCCAGTTTTCATTGGCATAATTTAACTTTTATATCTATTAAATAACAGAAAACCATGAGCTGTCAAAGGAAGTGACATCTGTAAGGTATCTTCCCTAGGCCCATCCCATCCCCGCATTACAAACCAACCAGCAAGGCAAGGCGACCAAGGATACAGATGACAAGATAACTGGTGATCCAGTATCAAAAGGTACATCATCACTGGATCTAACCTTAAATTTCCTTTCTAAAAATTCTTAATGCCTGGACAATCATCGCGAAAAGTCGAAATCAGAATGGACAAATGCCACTAGGAGCACTAAAGGACGTACAGAAAAGGGCAACGAAAATCGGGCTGGCGTCGCGAAAAGTCGAAATCAGAATGGACAAATGCCACTAGAAGCACTAAAGGACGTACAGAAAAGGGCAACGAAAATCGGGCTGGCGTCGCGAAAGGTCGAAATCAGAATGGACAAATGCCACTAGAAGCACTAAAGGAGGTACAGAAAAGGGCAACGACTTGCGTGTCCGGTTCTGGTAAGAGTTTCTACTGCGTGTGAGCTGCCGGTAGAGGGGACATGTCGACTTCATTCCAGAGCTCTTCACAGAGCAGCATCAAAATTACAGGGATAGGACCACAGGCGTTGTCAGGGAGAGCGACCTGAGCCGGATGCTCATGCTTGAGAGACGGAGCAAGGGGTCTCCACTCTGTGTTTCAAAAGACTGGCGAAACAGAGAATCTGACAGCATCTCTAAGAAGCTTCATCAAGCTCTTCAAGCTGGTCGAGGATGGCTCTGATACAGATGAACCAGACTAAACAAACATAACAGGTGAAGCAGGTAGGTCAATGCACTTTATTCAAATCATATTATATTCTTGATGCCCAATAGTGCTGTTGACGAGTCCCGGGTACCCGGGTCCCGCCGAAAAATGTCGAGTCCCGGGCGCAAAAATCGATACTCGATATCCCGAAAAAAAAGCAAAAAGTCCCCTTTTTGAACGCCCGAGTTATCTGCCCACTCTCATTTTCTTTTTCCCTCTTAGAACTCCCAAGTTTTCTGCCCACTCTCATTTTCTTTTTCCCTCTTTGAACTCCCGAGTTAGCTGCCCACTCCCATTTTCTTTTCTGTCCTTTTTGTGTTCATACTCTGTAATAATATGCTAGTTATCATTCAGTTTATTAACTCATGATATGCAATTGTATTAAACCTTTGTTTGAAACTTCATATTTGTCTATCGATCTCTTCATTTATGTATGTATACCTATATCGCGCACCGCATGTGCATCGAATGTAACAAGGCACAATTCCACCAGATCCCACATACATGATACATTTACAGGCGCTCAATGCATAGCCCCAAACAACCACTGATCGACTATTCATGCATATTCATGATGTCACAGCCAATCAAAAGGCGACAGCACTTGTGTACGTTAGATCGGTGCCTCGCCAGCTAGCCCATACATGTAGTGCGCTGTACCTGATACAGTACCACGCACTGATACACATTAGAGGCGTGGCCTATTCAGCTACAGCCAATCGAAGCGTAGTAGCATGGAAGCACCGATTGTGCAGTACTAGTACAGTACTACTGCACAATCGGTGCTTCCATGCTACTACGCTTCGATTGGCTGTAGCTGAATAGGCCACGCCTCCACGTCTAGCCAATCGAAGCGTAGTAGCATGTATCACAGCATTAGCTAGAGAAGTAAGACTATTAGGAAGCACCGATTGTGTGTGGTCAATGTGTGTTCGTGTGTGCGTGCGCTAGGTATAGAGCTGGAGCACGTGTTTTTCTTTGGAAATAATTTGTGAGTTGTAAACTGAGAATGGATCGAGGGGCCATCTACCATATATGCGCTGCATTTTTGTCACTTGAATGAACATGTTTTCCCAGCGGCATGACATGCCGATAGCGAAATCAACAAATGGATTAATTTCGGGTACCCGGGACTCGCCCGAAAAATTATCGCGAGTCCCGGGTAGTAAATATACCCGAAATCGACAGCACTAATGCCCAATATTAACTGGAAATTATTTATTTGCTGCTTTTTCTATTTTCGTTTTCTATTGTAATTCTCCCTTATTTTCAGACAGCTGGTCACCAATGATAATGCCAGAGAGGCACTGGACGGGTGAAGGGTGGAGAAGATGAGAGAGGGTGAGAAGGGGGAGGAGGCGGGAGAGATGAGAAGGGACGAGGTGAGAGAGGGTGTGAGGGAGGGAGAGACAAGGGTGGAGGGGGAGGCGAGGGTGGTAGGGGAGGGTGTACAGTTGCCCAGTAATGAGGCGCTCATAGCAATCAAGTCTTGTTCAGTGTCGAGGGGCAACTTCGCCAAAAAGGTAATAAGTGCGCTTTTGCCACGCGGCGTGCTGGCAAAATGCAATTGCCGAGGCAAGCTGCTAGCAAACACAAAGAGGAGTGAGGTGGCTGCTATTCTGGCGCAGTTGCTGGAGTACAACGTACATAAAAAGCACGGTTCGTACGGTGTGCTCCCGCAAGATCGGAAGAAATGCTACCGGGAGGTTGTGCAGGCAATTGATAGTCATTGCCGCCAGCTTGCCAGACAATCATGGTGGCATTTCGGAAAGAGGTGTCTGTCTGTGGAAGGGACTGTGCAAACGCCATTTTCGTTGCCACTACAGTGTTCAACAAAAGACGTGGAGGAGATGAGAGGTGGCCCGGATACAGATCAAGTGCTTCAATGACCGGCAAGCCAAAGACAAGCATGTTCTATCAGAGCTGAAGGAGAGTTTGTCTCCAATTGAACTCAAGCTCATGGAGAGGTAAGAATTAAAATTGATTATTGGAATAGATATTGCCTCATATAGTTGATTTAATAGCACAACTTGTATTATTCAATTTTTATAGTAAATATTAGGTTTAAATCCTCCTGGGCGATCTACGGTAGATGTAAAGACAGTGACTATAAGATGGCAATGTTTTGTTGTTTATTAAGGTGTAAAATCTGAGTAGCAAGACAACTGATTCTGCTGACATGACACTGTTTTATCTTTTATACAGCATTGCATCCGCAAACCGACATCCTTGTCCTTTGGAACAGGAATCGGAAGAAGAATGTAGTGAAACTCAATCAGTTGCAATGCGAGGGTGTACCAGAGGTTGGGAGCATGGTCCACATGAAATGGGGCAGGGTCACATGGAAAGGAACGATTCTGGATGTGCAAGAAATATGGGCCTCCAGAAGATGACAGCTCAGACGACGACATTTCACTGGCATCTCTGAGAAGCGTGAACAAAGCTTTGAATTAGATTTTCATTGAAGGTGGTAGATGTTTTATGCTACTCATTTTTACACCTCTAGTATCTCAAATTTTCAGTATAAATAACATATGGTCCAACTATTCTAATTTTTCCCCCCCTTATTTTCAGATGCTGATACAAAATCGGAGCACGAACATTGAGGCCGCAATGCCTGCAACATAGCAAGCACATTTTGTGCTTTTGTCAAAGATCAAAGATAATATGAGCATGTCATAGTATTCTGTGATAACTGCACAGCCCAAAACAAGAATTGGACGTTATTCTCAGCTCTTCCACGCTTAGTTAACGAGCCCGTGGTTGCTAACGAAACGTTAACAATTAAGTACTTGGAGCACGGGCATATGTTTATGTCAGCTGACAGTGTGCACGAGAACATCGGCACGAGGCTCAACAACCAGGAGAGCATTCATGACTTTAAATGATTTTGTAAAGATCATCCGAGTCATCAGTCATCAAGAAAGGAGTTGAGATGTCCGACTGCACGGGAATATCGGGAAAAGGCTTAACAAGCATGAGAATATTCATGACTTTGATGATTTTGTCAAGATCATAGTCATTGGTCATCAAGAAAGGAGTCGAGATGTCCGACTGCACGGGATCCGGAATATCGGGCAGAGGCTTAACAAGAATGGGAGTATTCATGACTTTGATGATTTTGTCAAGATCATAGTCATCATTCATCACGAAAGGAGTTGAGATGTCTGACTGCACAGGAATATCGGGAAGAGTCTCAACAACATGCAGGAGAGCATTCATGACTTTGTGATGATTTTGTGAAGATCATCCAGTCATCACGAAAGGAGTTGAGATGTGAACTGCCGGGAATATCGGGAAGAGGCTCAACAACCAGGAGAGCATTCAAGACTTTGATGATTTTTTCAAGATCATAGAGTCATCAGTCATCACGAAAGGAGTTGAGATGTCTCACCTGCCGGGAATATCGGGAAGAGGCTCAACAAGCATTGGAGTATTCATGACTTTGATGATTTTGTCAAGATCATAGTCATCAAGAAAGGAGTTGAGATGTCCGACTGCACGGGTATATCGGGCAGAGGCTTGACAGGAATGGGAGTATTCATGACTTTGATGATTTTGTGAAGATCATCGAGAAAGGGCTTGAGATGTGTGACTGTAGGTCATACATCAATGACTGAATTTCAGGATGACATAATGCAGATAGCGGGGAGATTCTTTTTGATTGATTATTTTGGGGTATTACGGAAGTGGAATACACAAGTTTGTTATGAAAAATATAAATAAAAGAAAAATAGTTTCCTCTGTCAGAATGGGTCAGCTGCATTTGCTGCCACTGTTTGCAATTTTGTGTATTTTTTGTATTTATTTATAATTTATTTTTTAATTTTATTTAATTCTTTTTTAAAATTCATATTTGATTTTGCCTGAAAGAGGAATCACACCAACAAGCAAAAACATCTTCAACTCCCACCATGCAACACTCTAGTTATTTATTTTATTGTACTTTCTGATTTGGAAAACTTTTAGTTAGTTCCAATGTTTTTTCAAATTTTCGGCATGCAATTTACCTAACCTGAGTTTCTCTCAATATACTATTTTCCCTCGTTAGGATGGAAAGCATGTTTCAACACTTCTTTATTTCTTGATTTCTAAAATTAAATATCTTCTTTTTAATTTTTTTTCTCCATAATACTTTACAGGAACCTTGCGCTGCACAGTGAAGGATATTGCAAAATGTTTTACTGTCAGTGAACGCACAATAAAAAGACGTTTCCAGGAATATGGCATATCCATAAGGGCGCAATATTGTGCAATAGAAGATAACGAACTAGATGATAAAGTTGAATTTATATTGCAGAATCTACCTATGGCAGGTGAGTTGGATTCAAAGATGGCAGGACACACTATCTACATTAAACAAATGTAAATGTTGTTTCTTTAGAACAAGGACAAAAAAAAGGATCTGGTCTCATTTCTGGGCGATGGATTACAACCGGAGGAGCGACTGGATTGTTCAACAAATCGAAAAAATCGAAACAAAGTCACAACCGATCAACACAACCCTTCCCGCCGCAACAACACCATAGTGTGGCACGTACATCGGGTCCCATAAGGTCTGCAAGAAGTTTTTTCTTAGTACCCTGGGTTTCCAATCAGATAAGGTCGTTCGTTGTGCCATGAACAATAGGAATGTGGTATCAATTGACTGTGTGGTAGGAGCCATTGATTAAGGGTGCCATGAACAGGAATGTGGTATCCATTGACTGTGTGGTAGGAGCCAGTAAGGATGCAATGAACAACAGGAATGTGGTATCAATTGACTGTGTGGTAGGAGCCAGTAAGGATGCCATGAACAACAGGAATGTGGTATCAATTGACTGTGTGCTAGGAGCCAGTAAGGATGCCATGAACAACAGGACTGTGGTATCAATTGACTGTGTGGTAGGAGCCAGTAAGGATGCCATGAACAACAGGAATGTGGTATCAATTGACTGTGTGGTAGGAGCCAGTAAGGATGGTAGGGGAAGGCATGGACCTGCCAACAAGATTAAGACCGATTACAAACAAACGGTCCTAGACCACATTGAGTCGTTTAGACCCCAAATCTCCCACTCTCAAAGAGTCGAGTGCAGCATGGATTTTTTCCTCACAACTTCACCTTTCAGGAACTGTCAGCAGACCATAACGAGGACGAGGTATACAAATGTATATAAACGGACAAGTGACAGCAAATTATCACACACATTTACTTCTGTTTTTAAATATTCATATTAGAAAAGAAAAGAACATGATTTGTTCAAGATGAAAATCTCTTTTGTAAGAATACTAAGAATTATATCTATAACAATATTTTTGATTGAAGTGTCAGAATATGTATGATTGATAATTACGACTGTTTTTGACACTTAGTGGAATGATTAATAAAATATCACTTTGAGTTGAAAGAATAATGAGGTTTACAAAACAATATATTAACTCGATCACGCACACATTTAATTAATTTAATTATCAATGTATTAACTCGATCACGCACACATTTCATTCATTTAATCATCAATGTTTGCCAACTGACCGAGTGACAAGTCCGATGAAAAGGAGTGGAAGCCCCCAACCCCAACTCAAGTCAAGAAGAAATTGAAGACAGATGAATTATTCGATTCGCTGAAAAATGATAATGAGGGATTAGAACGACATTTTCTTGTTCCTGCAAACCTGTTAAAGAGGAATGGGATAGAAAGAGGAAGCCACAACACACAAAGCTGTCTTATAAATCAAGAAGCACCTAAACAACCTGTCAAATTTTCTCGCTCAAAAATGGGTCCAAATACTAACAATAACAAAGGGGAAAATGCAAAAAAAAAAATGTCCTTGTCTGGATTCTGCCTATGGAAAATTTCAACAATTGCTGGTTTAATGCAGTAAATCTGCTAGTAGTGAAAACACCCCCAGTGCAATCTATCTTCAACGGTCACTGTTTAATAAGTATAGAGAGCATTTTATAAATGGGTCATTCCATGGGGTTGGGCAATATGACGATGTCCATGTAACGTAGGTATGAGATATTCTACTACACATGGAAGATGCAATCATCTGTTGAAGATTTGTATGCAATTATATATAGTAGTGCCCTACCAGAATCGTTCCTGTTTCATTTGGTTTTCTTCAAAATCTTTGCTTACCGTAAAACTCCGTGTATAAGGCGCACCCCCAACTTTCTAAAAAAAAAATTAAAATTTTTTTTTTTTTTTTTTTTTTTTTTTTTTTTACAAAACTTCTGCTCATGAATATTCATGTTTTCATTAGATAGCAATGCTCATTAAATATGCAAAATGCTAAATTCATTAATAACTGTTTTTTAATGAGAAAAATGTATGACCGCTGGTTAGAAAATTGAATATTAAATGAATGCTGCTACTCATGAACATTGAATAATCAATTAGTTGCAGTGTAACTGCTTACAAAACTTGTATTTTGTTTTACTAACCACTATCATTTGTATGTAGGAAAAAGGTATATGTTGATAAATGTTCCCCTCACATCAAGCTCTTGTCATGCCTTATAGACCAGTGTAATACACATTGGTGACCAAAAAAAAAAAAAAAAAAAAAAAAAAAAAAAAAAAAAAAAATAATCGTATTTTTTTTTTGCTGTACCTGTGTATAAGGCGCACCCCCGACTTTGAAATTTTTTCCGACGGAAAAAAGTGCGCCTTATACACGGAGTTTTACGGTAATA
The DNA here is from genome assembly GCA_037951105.1 of Echinarachnius parma. NCBI lineage: Eukaryota > Metazoa > Echinodermata > Echinoidea > Clypeasteroida > Echinarachniidae > Echinarachnius > Echinarachnius parma. Next base: position 35,963 of record JBAMJV010003879.1, on the reverse strand, counting down.
CACATTTTTCTTTTTACCTAGTGATGTATTAAACATGGACATCATATTCATATAACATTACATAAACTTTGGGTCCATAATATTGATTCACCATGAAGCTTGAGTACTTCTGAAGAGAGTTGGCTATGCTTTTTATGCAAAACTCAATTTGAGCAAAGATTGTTACAGTTGATAAAGAGACACAGTTTCTCACTTCTGGTATGTCACAAAAATGGACCCAACACCGTGGACTAACCCAAATTTCCTGTTAGTGATGAAATGCACATAGAGTGGGAGTAAGGTATATGTACTTTGAATAAGGAAGTAAGGGAAGCATGGAGGAATGCACATACTGTACGACATCAGCTGTATGAACAATTTCTCAAAACATGGGAATGGGATAGAAAGAGGAAGCCACAACACACTAAGCTGTCTTATCAAGCACCTAAACAACCAGTCAAATTTTCTCGCTAAAAAATGGGTCCAAATACTAACAATATACGAAGGGGAAAATGCCAAAAATTGTACGACTTCATCTGTATAAACAATTTCTCAAAACATTTGTTCATTCTACATTCAAAGACTTAATTGAATGGCTGATTTGTAAGGTAGAGCAGTATTTTACCACGGTCTTTCAATTTTCAATTTACGATAGTTGTGAAGGTCCTGCAATCTGGACTTAAACAAAAGGCAATAGTAGTACCTTACCAACACAAAACTTCACATCTGTATCTTTGTCACGGTCTTTCTCAAATCTTGGTTATGGGGGTTATTTTGATAAAATGCAAAGAATGTGAATGCAATTTCAGGCAATTCAGATCCACCGTACCCTCTCGTACTTCCTCCCACACTAATTCTGACTGCATTATTTCCTGAATGTAAGGATCGATGTTGTAATCAAACAAAATCCAATATTGGGAAATGGCAGCAAACAAGTCACATTCATGTTGTGTCATTTGATTTTGTATACCGACAGTCAGACTGTTACTTTCTACTTCATCGAGCCATCCTCTGGAACTTGGGTACCCCTTCAGAGCTAAGAACACTCTGGAATGAGCAGGTATCAAGAGCCCGGAAGTACCAGAAGGCGGAAGCCAGGCTTTCTGCTCAGAAGATCAACAGGCCGCTCTCGTGCAGAGCTAAGAACGCTCTGGACTGCCAGACTAGAACTGGTAATGTAATGACCCTTCTCTATTTTAGTGTTTGTAATATGTTTTGTTTATAATACAGGTTTCTAGGAGGAAAAACAACGCGTGGGCAGAAGCGGAAGCCATGCTTGCTCCCCTTCAGAGCTAAGAACACTCTGGAATGAGCAGCATCAAGAGCCTAGAAGTGATCAGAAGCGGACGCCAGGCTTTCTGCTCAGAGGATCTCAACAGGCCACTCTCCTTCTGAACTCCGAACGCTCTGGAACGAGCAGGCATCCAGAGCCTAGAAGTGATCAGAAGCGGAAGCCAGCTAGGCTTTCTGCTCAGAGGATCTCAACAGGCCACTCTCCTTCTGAACTCCGAACGCTCTGGAATGATCAGGTGTCCAAAGCCCGGAAGTATCAGAAGCGGAAGCCAGCTAGGCTCTCTGCTCAGAGGATCCCAACAGGCCGCTCCCCTTCAGAGCTAAGAGCACTCCGGAATAGGCTTGATGCTTGATGTGTTATAATGTTGTTTTTTTGTAGACGGAAGGAGATTCGATTTGATTTTGGTTTGATTGGAATTTATTTCCATATTTCACAAATAAAAAAAAAAACATAGACTTGACACTTGATGTGTTATAATGTTGTTGTTTTTTTGTAGACGGAAGGTGATGTACGCCGAATGTGCGATCTCAGCATTCCTCCAGATATAGACGAAGACTATAGGAGCAGAGGAGGTACAGAGGAAGCACTCTACGCCAATCGAATTGTCGAAGTGTCGGATTCAGGAGAGGACGACGATGGAACGAGTGTGGGTGTAGAAGAAATAGCGGATGTATTCCGAAGAGCAGGTGCTGAGGGAGAATCAGGTGTAGCAGATGCTGACGGTGTAGAAGAAGGAGTAGAAGAAGGAACTTCTGGAGAAGATGACGACGTGATGGAATGTCGAGATGACTTCCAAGGCAGAGGTCCCATCTACATCGCAAGGTATGCTGAAAACAGCAGGTGGATGATTTCATCCCGGCAACGGGTTAATGATGAATGTAATATACTCGATAGAACGGCAAGGACTGCCCAGCCAAGAACTTGTCAAATTTGTGGGACCACCGCAGGACGGCACATCCCCAAGGTGGCGGCGATGTTGAAGGTGACACTACAGATTTTTATATTTTATATTCCAACGAAAAAAGAAAGAAAAGAAAACAACATGTTTTGTTTAAAGCTAGATAAAGATATAGTGTAGATAAATAGACGAAAGATAAAATGTGATTCTATGAAAATTACGAATTGGCAGACATAAATGATCATGTTCTCTGTCATGTATTCATTTAAATAGCGGGATCGGGAAGCACATCAATGTGCATCCATTTGTGCTTCTTTTTATCAACAAGAATACAACGATCGTTGTAGCTTACACAAAAGCAGTGTCATGAATGGAAGTACAGCAATTCGAATGATTGAAAATAAACAATTTCTTTCCAAAATATAGTATAGTTCATGTGCTAAATATCCATCATTATAGAAACGATTGTGTTATTTGCCCGACTATGGACGTAAGATAAGGTAAATTAAACATGTAGTTACTAGAATGATGTCCATTAGAGCAAGTATTACTTGATCGTGATACAAAAGGTTAAAACATGGAATTTCATCATAATTATGATGTAATGCATATAAAACTTTCACATTTTGATAGGCAGAAGGAAGTGACCTATATCGCAGTTATAGGCGATATGTCCAGGGGGGGTATTCTGAAAACTCATTTAACTTTTCATTTAAATATGCACTTAAGTCTATGATTTAATTGCACGCTGATTGAGTGGAAAATCGGTATTCTGAAAGTTCAATCAGCGTTCAATTAACTTCTGCGCGACTATCTTAAGCTCCTCCCAGCTCATTAATATTCCATCCAATCAAATAGGCTGTTACAAGATTTTTTACGCGCACTAACGCGCATGTGACCTCCTTCTTGGCATGGCCCTCTGCTCTCATCTCTAGCGTTGAAAATCACTCCATATTTGTTTTCACTGTGATAATTCTTAAATAAATTGTAACTAAATCATCTAATGCCTGCATAGTCATTGTATCACACCTTTGATTGAAAGAAATATTACTTTGTAAATATTGTGTAATTTGTAGCTATGTTATTTCATTCAACAAGACATTTCCTGTAAGTCAATATCTTCAATACCCCTGTCTAGGATGAAAGGTATTAATAACAAATCAATGAAATCATTTCATTTTAATGTTAATTGCAGCAATATGAAATCAATCGACATGTCGGTAACTATAGGACATTTAATGATGAACATTTGCATGTTTCTGTTACTGAAATTAAACTTCATTAATTTGGATAAGATACATCCTTCAACATTTTTGTTCGATAAAGGATACATTTAATATAAAAAGTGAATATTGTTTGCAAGTTTTGATATTTATATCATTCAAATGCCTCCAATATTTGTCTGATTGTGAATTAAAAGTCCATCTAATAGATGCAACGTGTATAACAAAAATGGTTATGATGATTTAGTTATCCCTAGAAGCAAATAATGTATACAATACTTGACTAATATAATTTTAGCATCGTTTTCTTTCATTTATAACTAGCACAGGGAGGGAGTAAATTTGAAATTAAGAGAACAGCATTGGAAAATAAACAAATATAGACAAATGGAGTATTATAATTATGAAAAGAGATGAACATTGGCAGAAGATTTCAAGAATCTCATGGAACCAACTGACCCCAACAGGGTAAGTTATGCGATTAATTCCCCTCCAATGGACCTGGCAACACCTATCCATTCCATAGAAGCACCCGACCACAACAGGGTAAGTCATGAGGTTTCCCCTTTGATGGACCTGGCAACACCTATCCGTTCCATAGAAACACCCGGTGACAACAGGGTAAGTCATGAGGTTTCCCTTTTGATGGACCTGGCAACACCTATCCGTTCCATAGAAACACCCGGTGACAACAGGGTAAGTCATGAGGTTTCCCTTTTGATGGACCTGGCAACACCTATCCGTTCCATGGAAACACACGGTGACAACAGGGTAAGTCATGAGGTTTCCCCTTTGATGGACCTGGCAACACCTATCCGTTCCATGGAAACACACAGTGACAACAGGGTATCTGCATGGGCAAATGCTGAGTGTGCCTTCAGAACCAGGACTAGTAGTGACAAGACGCGTTACAAAGGCAACCTTCGCGGGTGTGTCCCCAGGCCAGTGGTACTTCTGGTGGATGGACTAGCGTGTCACACCACAACCCAGAGGTCGCTAGGTTCTGCAGGGAGAACGGCATAATCCTGATTCAACTGACTCTCTCTATCGATGTCTACAGAGTCCAAGGATAAAGGCCACTGACCAAAGTCCTTTTGTCAAGAGAGGAATAAATGAAATGAATAAGATATCATTATAAGCTTAAAGAAATATTGTTGGTTAAGACGGTGAGAACAGCATAATCCTGTACAGTCTGCCACAAAGTGAAACCCGTCATCTGCATGGGCAAATGCAGAGTGTGCCTTCAGGACCAGGACCAGCGACAAGACAAGACGTGTCACAAAGGCAACTTTCGCGGGTGTGTCCCCAGGCCAGTGGTACTTCTGGTGGATGGACTAGTGTATCACACCAGAACCCAGAGGTCGGTAGGTTCTGCAGGGAGAACGGCATAATCCTGATTCAACTGACTCTCTCTATCGATGTCTACAGAGTCCAAGGATAAAGGCCACTGGCCAAAGTCCTTTTGTCAAGAGAGGAATAAATGAAATGAATAAGATATCATTATAAGCTTAAAGAAATATTGTTGGTTAAGACGGTGAGAACAGCATAATCCTGTACAGTCTGCCACAAAGTGAAACCCGTCATCTGCATGGGCAAATGCCGAGTGTGCCTTCAGGACCAGGACTAGCGACAAGACGCGTTACAAAGGCAATTTTCACTGGTGTGTCCCCAGGCCAGTGGTACTTCTGGTGGATGGACTAGCGTGTCACACCAGAACCCCTATTCATTGCATGGAAGCACACAGTGACAACAGGGTAAGTCATGAGGTTTCCCCTTCGATGGACCTGGCGACCCCTATCCATTGCATGGAAGCACCCGACCACAGGGTAAGTCATGAGGTTTCCCCTTCGATGGACCTGGCGACCCCTATCCATTCCATGGAAGCAACTGACGACAACAAAGGCAAGTGATGAGGCCATATTTCTGAATGATAACAAAGTAAAATAAATAAAAATGCTCTCTGGTACATATGCACCTAAGAAAAAGAGGTTAGTATTAATATTATTATGGGATTTTCTGGAGTTTATTGATGTCTGTTGGTAAAAATTTGTAAATAATGAGAATAACAGAATGGCATTCCCACCAGAGCACTGAGGTTACAAAGTTCTGCAGTGACAATGGCATAATACTGTACAGGCTGACACCAAATGCCACACATCTACTGCAGCCGTGCGACGTAGCCGTGTTCCGGTCAATGAAAGGGTTAGATGCTGAGAGTGCCTTCAGGACCAACGACAAGACAAGACGCGTTACTAAGGCAACTTTCACTGGTATGTACCCAGGCCAGTGGTACTTCTGGTGGATGGACTAGTGTGTCACACCAGAACCCAGACGTCGCTAGGTTCTGCAGGGAGAACAGCAGAATCCTGATTCAACTGACTCTCTCTATTGATGTCTACAAACCAACCAAGACTAAGGACCAAGGCCACTGGCCAAAGTCCTTTTCTCAAGAGAGGAAGTAAGTGAAATGAATAAGATTAAGCTTTAAGGGATAGTTTTGGGTAAGACGATGAGACGATCAATATGTCTCATGTCATTCTAGAGACCTAGACAATATCATCTCTGATGTCTTAACTAACTTGGACACCGATATCAACGTTGAAATGGTAGACACTACCAATAACAGAATCTGTGTTGCTGATGTCGACCTTACCGATGTTGCACAAAACACATTGGACAATATATTCCTATGGGCAAATTGGCAGACATTAATTATCAGGCTATACTAATATAAATTATCACCTGACTTAGTAAATACAGTACATGTCGCTGCCGTGGTCTATTTTAGGATATACCATGGGGATATTCCACCCCAGCAATTCGCAACAACGTCAAGGAGCTGTACACATACCGTACCCGGTACTTCCGGCACGTACCGTTACTTGTACATTGTACATGCATGTCAGGTGACTCTCGCGGGCGAGTGCAACGGATTTTGACAGTCAGATGATAAAACAGTCATTACATTTGTTGTCTGGAAAATCACGGAATATTCCTACCCTCGGGATTTCAAATGCTATTTCGTGAAGAAAATAAGTCCCTCGACTTCGTCTCGGGACTTATTTACTCTTCCCTCAATAGCATTTAAAATCCCTCGGGATGTCATATTCCGTGCTATACCCTCCACCGGCATGTAATAATTGTATACTGTAGTCTGTAGAATCTACGTACAACTAACACTACTACAAATTACACATCTACAGTAGATGTTAACACAGCCTGCGGCGTACATCTTTGTGGCTCAAAAAGAATGTGTGTTTTTGTTGTTGTTCAAATTAACATTTACAATTACCATTTTCCCTACAGATAGATACACTTTTAAATGTTCTTGATTGCAATTGGTCTACTCGAGGGAATATAAAGTATTACAGAGTTCTTGTCCTGGAGGTGTAGTTCTAGTTCTAAGTATGTACTCATTACCGCACAAGACATGTTCGTTATCTCGATGAGGTAAAAATCTCTTAAAAGGAACTAAATGCTTTCAAGAGCTACCTTTAACCTCCAGAAGAGGGCAGTTTGATAATGTTATGAGGTATAGCTCATCTCAGTCCTATAGACTCGTAAGCTTTAGTGTCCTGGAGAAATATGAATAGCCTAGTCTTAGCCTACATATCGTTATTGGTCACTCTTTCGTGATCCCTTGGTTTGATGTAATCGAGTATCAGAATCGCAATTTGTTTTTCAATTTCTTAAAGAAAATTTCACAGTCAATATAGATAATTTCTATAAAACTTGCATATCCGGGACATATGATTATAGAAGTTATTCTATACAGCTATTAAGAGTACACAATACTTTCAAAATTCATTTTCACTACATACACCTATGAATTTTTTAATATACCGACTGCAGCTTCAACTTAAAGAGTGAGAGCCAACATTATAGAAAGAGCAAGAGCTATTCCGCAAGTATACTGGCCTATGTATGAGAGAAGTTGAAACTTTCCTTTTCCTTACAATCATGCAGTAGCCATGCATCCTGAAACGGACATTCTTGTCGTCTGTGACAACACGCATCAACAAAATGTAGTGAAATTCAATCAGTTGAAATGCGTGGGTAAACCTCGTGTTGGCAGCAGGGTCCGCATGAAATGGGGCAGGGTCACGTGGATAGGAACTATTATCGACATTGAACAATATGGGCCTCCAAAAGATGACAGCTCAGACAACGACATTTCACTGGCATCTCTGAGAAGTAAGCATGAACAAAGCTTTAAATCAGATATAATGTAAAATGTATGTCACTAAGCAAAAAAATATGTCTCTTTTAGCAACTTATTAATAATAAATTATGTTTTGCATCGCCATCTGTCACAAAGAATATTGGTAACAATAAAGTTAACATCAAGAAACACTAAAACAGAAGCATTCACAAAAAACTTGTTTTAACATAACTAATTATGTAATTTTGATTTCCAGTTTTCATTGGCATAATTTTAACTTTTATATCTATTAAATAACAGAAAACCATGAGCTGTCAAAGGAAGTGACATCTTCCCCAAGCCCATCCCATCCCCGCATTACAAACCAACCATCAAGACAAGGCGACCGAGGATACAGATGACAAGATAACTGGTGATCCAGTATCAAAAGGTACATCATCACTGGATCTAACCTTACATTTCCTTTCTAAAAATTCTTAATGCATGCACAATTATCGCGAAAAATCGAAATCAGAATGGACCAATGCCACTAGAAGCACTAAAGGACGTACAGAAAAGGGCAACGAAAATCGGGCTGGCGTCGCGAAAAGTCGAAATCAGAATGGACAAATACCACTAGAAGCACTAAAAGGACGTACAGAAAAGGGCAACGAAAATCGGGCTGGCGTCGCGAAAAGTCGAAATCAGAATGGACAAATGCCACTAGAAGCACTAAAGGAGGTACAGAAAAGGGCAACGACTTGCATGTCCGGTTCTGGTAAGAGTTTCTACTGCGTGTGAGCTGCCGGTGGAGGGGACATGTCGACTTCATTCCAGAGCTCTTCACAGAGCAGCATCAAAATTACAGGGATAGGACCACAGGCGTTGTCAGGGAGAGCGACCTGAGCTGGATGCTCATGCTTGAGAGACGGAGCAAGGGGTCTCCACTCTGTGTTTCAAAAGACTGGCGAAACAGAGAATCTGACAGCATCTCTAATGCCTCGGTCACACCTTTGCGTATGTTGCTGCGTATTGCTGCGCTAGACGGGGTATATCAATACGCAGCCTTACCCAACAATACGCAGCGATTTTGAAGTTTGCAGTCACACTATTGCGTATGTAGCTCGTATGCCACTCGTAAGGAGACTGCCTACGGTTGCCTATGGTTGCCTACTGTCCCGCTTTAGCTCGCTGTTGCTCAAAGCGGTACGATTCAATACGCGGTGTGTTCGCCACATTGTGTATGGAACTCGTTCTTTGCTCGCTTGCCGCTCGCTAGCCGCTCGCACCAGTTGGTATCGTTGCGTCTCACTGCGTATTCGCTCGCTTTAGCTCGACTGCCGTTCGTACTGTTGCGTGCTAACTCGATTTTAAGCGTACCAGCTCGCTCGGGCTGCGGTGATATATAAAAAACTGGTCATTTTGTGCGTCCTGCTAGGCAGCCAATCGTAGTGCTAGCGAGCTAAAGCGAGCGGGAACCAGCGAGAGCGAGCTAAAGCGAATGGCGCACGAGCTAGACTCGCAGCATAGCGAGTGGCACACGAGCGAGACTCGCAGCAAAGCGAGCGGCCATCGCAGTGATTCGTGTTGCTAGGAGTGGTGTGCGAGCAACAGCGCAACAATATGCGCAATCATGCGAACGACAACGAGCTACAGCGAGGTAAATCGTGTGGGGAACGCAGCTATACGCAGTGACACGCGCTCCAAAAAATGAGGTGCGAAATATTGCGTATACCTGCGCTAGGTCACCTCGCTGTCGCTCGCTGTTGCTCGCATTCACTGGTTGTAACTCGCTCCCGCTCGTATGAAATTTGACCTTGCGTTTGCTTGCGAGAGTTTAGAAAATTTTAAAACATGCGAGCGACATACGCAGGCCCCTGCGCTAGTCTGCGTATTGAGTACGTAGTGAGCTCGCATCATTGCGCTTTATTGGGTGTATCTGCGTATGTCTGCGTTCGAGCAATACGCAGCAATACGCAAGCCCAATACGCAAAGGTGTGACCGAGGCATAAGAAGCTTCATCAAGCTCTTCAAGCTGGTCGAGGATGGCTCTGATACAGATGAACCAGACTAAACAAACATAACAGGTGAAGCAGGTAGGTCAATGCACTTTATTCAAATCATATTATATTCTTGATGCCCAATATTAACTGGAAATTATTTATTTGCTGCTCTTTCTATTTTCGTTTTCTATTGTAATTCTCCCTTATTTTCAGACAGCTGGTCACCAATGATAATGCCAGAGAGGCACTGGACGGGTGAAGGGTGGAGAAGATGAGAGAGGGTGAGAAGGGGGAGGAGGCGGGAGAGATGAGAAGGGACGAGGTGAGAGAGGGTGTGAGGGAGGGAGAGACAAGGGTGGAGGGGGAGGCGAGGGTGGTAGGGGAGGGTGTACAGTTGCCCAGTAATGAGGCGCTCATAGCAATCAAGTCTTGTTCAGTGTCGAGGGGCTACTTCGCCAAAAAGGTAATAAGTGCGCTTTTGCCATGCGGCGTGCTGGCAAAATGCAATTGCCGAGGCAAGCTGCTAGCAAACACAAAGAGGAGTGAGGTGGCTGCTATTCTGGCGCAGTTGCTGGAGTACAACGTACATAAAAAGCACGGTTCGTACGGTGTGCTCCCGCAAGATCGGAAGAAATGCTACCGGGAGGTTGTGCAGGCAATTGATAGTCATTGCCGCCAGCTTGCCAGACAATCATGGTGGCATTTCAGAAAGAGGTGTCTGTCTGTGGAGGGGACTGTGAAGCAGGTAGGTCGATGCAGTTTATTCAAATTAAAAACCATTATTTACTGGACACCCAATATTGCATAAGAGACTGGAAGACTGAACAATTTTTGGAGAATCTGACAGCATCTTGGAGAAGCTTCACCGAGCTCTTTGAGTTGGGCGAGGATGGCTCTGATACAGATGAACCAGACTAAACAAACATAACAGGTGAAGGAGGTAGGTCAATGCAATTTATTCAAATCATTTTATATTCTTGACACCCAATATTAATTGTAAATTGTTTTATTTGCTGCTCTTTCTATTGTCGTTTTCTATTTTCTATTGTAATTCTCCCTTATTTTCAGACAGCTGGTCACCAATGCTAATGCCAGACAGGCACTGGGTGAGACAAGGGTGGAGGAGGAGGTGAGGGTGGTAGGGGAGGGGGTTCAGCTGCCATCTGATGCGGCGCTAGTTGTTATTAAGTCGGGAGTGGTATCGAGGGGCAACTTCGGAAAGAAAGTAATGTGTGCGCTTTTGCCACGCGGCGTGCTGGCAAAGTGCAATTGCCATGGCAAGCTCCCTGCAAATTCAGCAAGAGGCGAAGTGGCTGCGATTCCGCCGCGGTTGCTGGAGTACACCGTACACAAAACGTACGGTTTGTACGGTGTGCTCCCGCAAGATCAGAAGAAATGCTACCGGGAGGTTGTGCAGGCAATTGATAGTCAGTGCCACTATCTTTCAGAAAGAGGCGCCTGTCCATGGAGGGGACTGTGAAGCAGGTAGGTCGATGCAGTTTATTCAAATTAAAAACCATTATTTACTGGACACCCAATATTGCAAAAGAGACTGGAAGAAACAAAGGAGAATCTGACAGCAGTTTATTCAAATCATTTTATATTCTTGACAACCAATATTAACTGTAAATTGTTTTATATGCTGCGCTTTCTATTGTCTATTGTAATTCTCCCTTATTTTCAGACAGCTGGTCACCAATTCTAATGCCAGACAGGCACTGGGTGAGACAAGGGTGGAGGAGGAGGTGAGGGTGGTAGGGGAGGGGGTTCAGCTGCCATCTGATTCGGCGCTAGTTGTTATTAAGTCGGGAGCGGTATCGAGGGGCAACTTCGGAAAGAAAGTAATGTGTGCGCTTTTGCCATGCGGCGTGCTGGCAAAGTGCAATTGCCATGGCAAGCTGGACTTCAAATGATCATGGAAGCAACCAAAGCAACCCACAGAGAACGCACAAAAGCTGACAAGGAGATCAACGCCCAAAAGCAGAAAGCAGTGAACAAAAACAAGGAACTGGCTAAAAGAAACTACTGACTAAAACAATACATCAAGACCCTGGATAACCAACTGGCACAAAAAAAAACGACGAACTCAACAGCTCCAATGCGAGCCTCACGCAGATGCTGTGCAATGGTCTGCTCGATGAAGAGGAACTCCTGGACGAAACCATCGACTGTGGACAAGCTAGTAACTACTAAGGAAGATCTGCTGTGAAGCCCCATGATTCTTTCTGGAGATGGACGCTCGGATTCTACCGGTCACAGTGCTACATACTCTACTTATAGCTTCTGCGACGCCTAACGCAAAACACCCAGCTGAACACAACAGTGCCTTGTGGTTTATCACCTATAGCTGCCAGCAACGGCTACTCCAAATCGCGCCAGACATGCCTGAGCACCGGTCACAGTGCTACATACTCTACTTATAGCTTCTGCGACGCACACAAGAAGATTCTTCATTCTTATAGCTTCTGTGACAAACAATAAGAAGATTCTTGATTCAACAACAGTGATGGTATGAAGCCCCGTGATTCTCTCTGGAGACGGACGCTCGGTTTCTCCCAGTCACACTGCCACATACTGTACTTATAGCTTCTGCGACGAACACAACAAGAATATTTGATATTTCTCCCGACAAGCTACAAGAACATCTCAAGTGACCTTTGTCTTTATATTGCAATGCATTCATAGCTGCCAACATTTGGAATTTTAAATTAGTAACATTTAAGCAAAACTGAATATCATGTGCGCGAAGCACACATCACGAGCGCGAAGTCCCTTTAGCCGGGGTCCAGGGGTCACTTTAGGACTCTGGAGCGTGAAGCGCGGAGTCCATTGCGGCCGAAGTCCATTGCGGCCGGCGTCCATGGCCCTATTTTTCATCATTTTTGCACAATTACTAGGTATGATTTGGTCAGATTTACGTTTAAACGTTGTCTCTATACGTTTAAAAACGTGAAAACGGAAAAAAAAAAAAAAAAAAAAAAAAAAAAAAAATCTTTTTTTTTTCTTCAAAATTCGTAATTATAGAAGGAATATTCGTAATTTCGTAAAGAGGGTGGGAAATTCGTAACAATTACGAATTTTTCGTAACAGTTGGCAGCTATGTGCATTGTCTGATGTAACAAACAGTTTAGCGTTAGTGTATGACCGTCTTGAGAGAGATGCTAGTGCAGTAATGCATGCAATACACATGTGTATTGCATTGCTGTACATCTGGTGTTGATATTTTTAATTTAGCGCCTTGTTAATTTGGCAATTTACAAGTGGGGGATTCACAAAATTCACAAAAACAAAACCCTTGCAAAATGTTTGGCCTATACAGTATGCAGTTTTGGAAGGAATAAAAACCAACTATAACAATCATGCATATATTGACCAAGGCTTGAAATTAATTTGGAAATCAAGACAAAATTTCCCTCAATCAATTAATGGATCTTGAGATATTAAAGGACAGACATATGTAAGTACATGTACAGACGGAGGTACAACTGAAAACCTAATGCTCCCGGTCACTTCTATGGTTGAAGCTTAAAATAGGGATAAAAAGCTGTAAACCTACCACAAGAAACCCTCCACCCCCCCCCCCCCCCCAAAAAAAATAAAAAATAAATAAAAAGTGGCAAGTGATGACACATGTGAAGTCGACGTTTGATCACCCTTTTGGTGGAGGCATAAAAAAGGAACACACAGAGTGATGCCATAAATTGAGATAAAAAGTTGTTATAGTCCCACAAAAATAAAAAAACCCACCCTGAGTATGTAGGTGAAATTAAATGTTTTTTACTTCTTTGGTGGAGGCATCAGGAAGGGAACACACACACAGTTAAAAGAAAAGCCATGAACGGAGATGGAAAGCTGTAATCATGCCCCCTAAACACCCCACCCCCCAAAAAAAATTTGAGTGTGAACGTGAAATTAAATGGGTTTTTAAGGTGACATTCGATCACTTCTTTGGTGGAGTCATGAGATAGGGAACGCACACAGTTTGAAGACGAGCCATAAATGGAGATAAAAAGCTGTAAACATACCACAAAGAAAAAAAACAAACCCAAAAATATTGGGGGGTTAACATAAGGCAGGGGGGGGGGGGGGGGGCGCCCCCACCCCTCCGCGATTTTGTTTATTGCTCCAAAACGCGGTAAGATGATGCGCCGCTGCTTGGTGACTTTTTTGGGGGGGCCGTGCGCATATTTTAAAACAATAATTTTGAAAATCGGACCTACCGTTACAAAGTCACGTGAACTTTTGTCTATGCATGTCAGCCCGAAAATCGCTCAATTTCGTGATTTGTGTACAAAACAGATGGAAATATCAGTTATTGTAAAAGGAGGTATATCATTGGTTATTTGGTCTTGTTTTAAGTTTTAAAAAAAACCAAAGAAATACATAAGAAATTATATAAAATAGAAAACATAAAGAAGAACCTGGCTCTTCCAAATTTTGTTGTCGTATTATTATTCCAAATGCTCTAAAGAATATATGTAGTGAAAAACCAGAGTTTAATTATGAAGAATATATGATTTATGGGTCAAAATATGAATTTGATGACCTTATTTGCATAAATTATCATAAATATGCAAATGAATGAATTTTTTCAAAAAATTAAAATTACCATTGTATTCTATACGCTTCACTTATCATGCGTGCAATTTTTCACGGCGGAGCGGCCGAGAACTTAAGGCCGAAGGAAGACCTCAAATAGCCTGGCCTTTTTAGGGTTGAGGTGTAAAGGTTTTTTTAGTACTAGTACAAGGTTTGATAATTTGCTTAAAAGTATATATTGCACATTACTATTCTACTATAAATAGCACACCGCAATGCATAATGATAACACAAATAATAACCTTTTTTCTTAGAATTACGACTTTCCTGTAGGTGTTTTCAGAATCGTCTCATAAACTTCTTGAATTCTTGCCTTCAGCCCCTCCTTGTTATTCTATGTCATTCTGTATACTTTGTTTTTAAAATGAATTGTGGAAATAAAATAAAATAAAATTAATGATATATTTATTTTTGAGAGGGACAGAGGTAAAATGGTATCATAAACTACACTGTTATATTTTGTGGGGGGTGGGGTGGATTGTATTGATACTGTTACTGATAAAAAAAAGTCATAGTAAAACTAGTACAGGTACCTCATATAACGAGGCAAATCTTGCTGTCTGTATGATTCTCATTTTTATTTTTTATCACGATTATGAATACGTTTATAACAAGGTACTGCTAATAATGAGGTAAAATCGGGCAGTCCTGATGACCTCATTTTAACAGGATTTCACTGTATTCTTACTAGAATTTTCCCCCGTAAGAATGACTTCAATATTATTGTTTTGTAATTTTCCTATTACTATTGACTTTCATGAATGGTCTTTTTTTCAGATGATGACCTCCTTGAGCAGTTTCACACCATGTGCCAGGAAATTGCTGCCAAGGTGGAAGAGTCTCCTGATGTTTTTAGACCAGCAATCAGGGCCATGGTCTATAGCTACTCCAACATCAAGACTGACACACATCTAACTTCTGCATTGCACACGTTCGGTAAATATTCTGGTGCTGCTATAGAGTGGTGAAGTGTGATGTCATAAACATTTTTTTAGAATTTTTAAATTTGGACTTCATTTATGAACCAGTGCACTATAACACTGATTGCCCATTGAAGTATGATTCACTCGGATGGGCATATCTCAGCTAATACGTAACCTATACCTTTGATATTCGGTATTTGGACATTATTTGTTATGCTCTTTCTGAAAATGAAGTCAAAATATGAAAATTCTAAAAAAGTGTTTTATGACGTCATGGCTTCTGTACTCTATGGCTATGAAAAGGGATTAAACAGCAAGGAAAACTGGTGTAAGACAGCTGCAGTTCAAGGGTTCTGGCCATATCAATAACAAATATTTATAATGATACAAATGAAGAGTGGCCGCGGCTACCGGGGGTATACAGAGGGCACTTCAACGGGCCGTGTCCATTAAGAGGAGGGCCGTGCTGGGGGCACTGTGCACTATGTACCAGGAACTGCCTCGGAGTACAACATCTACCTCTCTGCTACAGGTTTGTGCTCAGTCTCGGTGTCGACTGGAGAGGTGGCTGTAGACGATGCAGAAGCGGTAAAGATGCCAAGCTTTCACAAAGGATTCATTCATAAATCAGGGAGGTTTCTAATTGTATACAGCATAAAAGAACAATATTTTCAGGGAGACTCCCCCCAAATCAGGGAGATCAGGAGGGTGTTTCACAAAGATCCTACCGTATTTGCTGGTGTATTAACCGCACCTTTTTTCAAAAAAAAAAAGAAAAAAAAAGGGGGGTGCGGTTAATACACGACCGTATTAACCGCACTTTTAAAAAATTTTTTTTTTAGGGGTGCGGTTAATACACCGGAGCGGTTAATACACCAACAAATACGGTAAGTTGATCTTAGCACTAAGATGGTCTTAAATATTATGGAAAGCCATTAGTGTCTTGAAACATTTTTTGTAAAAGTTATGTTGAAATGCTTAAAGGGGTATTCCGGGCCTAATAAAACCATTCGTTATTTGAATAAGCAGAATAAGAGGCATAATTGGTGAAAATTTGATCAAAATCGGACAAGAAACACGGGAGTTATACCTATTTGAACATCATGTAGTAATGAGCGATCGTTTCAAAATTGCCGCCATATGCAACATCATTGACGAGCAACTCGCCATGGCTTTAGTACATGAAAATACACTTATTTCTCATTTTCGTTGCTAAACATTTATTTTTCTCTGCTTGTTTTCACGAATTCATAGAAGAATATCGATGGGCCAACCTCTTTGGAATTTGTAAGCTCATAAATGTGCTTTGTTATGAAGAAAATTTAAATTTTGTAAAATTTCCATGTAGAAGTCAAAATGGCTGCAGCTCGAAGTGACGTCACGATCGATAGCAATTACGAACGATACTAAAAATCGGAGCAAAGTTCATCCTGTCATAACTTTTTTATTGATCTACCGTATTGGCTCAGATTTTCGATCATGATTCTTCATATTCACTTCATTGTATAGCAAACATCACATTTCTGGGGTGGAATTCCCCTTTAAAATGCTGATTCAAATCATATGTATTTTCTAATTATCAAAGAGATTCATAATCTTCACATAAAATTCATGAAATCTCTTTGATAATTAGAAAATATGATTTGAATCAACATTCTATAGATGCATTTCAACATAACTTTTACAAAAATGTTTCAAGACACTAATGGCTTTCCATAATATTTAAGACCATCTTAGTACTAAGATCAACTTAGGATCTTTGTGAAACACCCCCCAGGTTATCTCTGAAGTGGTGGTAACGGTCCCACAAAACGGCTTCCACTTCAGCGGAGAGTAGAAAAAAAGAAGAAAAAAAACCTGGTTGACAAGATGAACTCATGAGGAGTATTCAATTGGATCTAAAATACCATTGAAGTTAATTATCTTATTTCCAGTGATTTAAGATTATTTGTTATATAATATTTCTCCCGACAAGCTACTAGAACATCTCAAGTGACCATTGTCTTTTGTCTGCTGTAAAGAATAGTTTAGTCCGCTGTGTTTGTGTACGACTGTCTTGAGAGAGATGCTAGTGCAGTAATGAGTGATGTCAATATTTTAGCGCATTGTTAATTTCGCGATTCACAAAAATAAAAGCCTTGCAAAATTGATGGACTATACAGTATGCTATTTGGAAGGAAGAATACTAACCATAACTAATGCTGTTATCCGATCCGGATCCGATCCGAGATCCCGGCGGTAATGGCTTCCGAGCCGATTCCGAGACGGATCCGAGAAATATTTTTTCTCGGTAGAAAATATCGGAAGATTTTGCCGACCCATTTTCTCCAGTGATAATTGAACATGTGTATGTTTGACAGTCCATTAAGTAGTGTAATTTAAATAAGAAATGGGGAAATCAATATTGTTTACTTTATGAGTGGTTATTTTGGAGAAATTCATGGTTCGTCAGTTCGTTTTGCAGTCGAAAATTGAACAGGATGCGCGAAATTGCTAGTCATTTGAACGATGTTGTGGACGGATGTGCAATCAAAGTTACGCCGATACTCGAGGGGAGACGTCTGTTGGATGTCTGTATGATCGAGCTAATAAGCCAGTGCATTCAAAATGTGGCTCTGAATACGTTTTATTGTCATTTGCACATTTAAAAATGTTCTGATATTCTACTTACATGATTTCTTGGCGTTTGATAGCTGGGCGGAAACAAAAATATGCCCCTAAACAATGAAAACAATTGCGCAAAATATCGATAAAAAATTACTACACCGCTCCCGTTTGCTTGTATAATTGCGTGTGCAGATATAGATCCGCCGCCGGGAATTCCCCAATTTTCGGCGGATGGATCTCGCGTAAGAAAAAACGTTCACCATAACACACGCAAAGTAATACGACCAAATTAATGCCTAATAACTTGTTGCATGTGCATGCAAGCTATAGCTAGCTAACTCATTGGAGTTCTCTCGAGGCCTAGCCGTCCGTAATCCGATTTTTTTCTTTGGAAATATATCGATAATTCAGCAGTTTTGTCTTTGATTTGGGGGGTTATTTTGTATTCTGTTCGGCTTTCAGATGCCATGTTATCATGTAACTGTAAGTAGATTACCAGAATTGTGTGGTTCCCTAAAAGGGTAATTTATAGCCGATTTTTGAGGGCAGTGGCCCGGCAGTGGCTCACAAGCGCGGTTTTCCACGCGATTGGCGGGTTGAGTTTCTGTGAAACGTGTGGTGCGATGCCGAACAAACCATCGAAAAAATACTTTTCTTGCGAAACTCTGAATAATCTGAATATTATTTTTCCGTAAAAATTGATATGTACATGCCTCGAAACGTCATTATTATTAATATTTTTGCCATATAAAACAAGAAAGATGAGTCTACAACGCTGCATTTTTTCAGAGCAAATTGCAATATTTTTTTTCTCCGAGATCCGATCCGATCCGAGATCTCGTTAGCGATATAGAATTCTAACGATCCGAGAACGGGCCGGGATTTTTTGTTTACCTAACAGCATTAACCATAACAGTCATGCATATATTGACCAAGTCCAAGGTTACACAGATTAATCCGGCTTGAAATAATTGGAACAATCAAGACGATCATTCCCTCATTAAATGACTGGATCTTGGGATACTGAAGTACAGAAAAACATACATATCTATACATATGGAGGGACAACCTGAAAACGTAAAGCGATAAGTCATATCTTTAGGGATCGAGGCATTAAAAAGGAACAGACAGTTCCACAAGAAACAAAAAACCCACCCCAAAAAAATTTGAGCGTAAAAGTCACTTCATAACATAGGGAACACACACAGTTTGAAGAGAAGCCATAAATGAAGATAGAATGCTGTAAATCACAAACGCCCACCCCGCAAAAAAAATAGTGTGAAAGTAAAATTAAATGTTTTTACTGCTTAAAATGACACATCATGTGGAGTCACGTGTTCCGACTTGAGGATCTTTAGAATGTTTGCGTCTACTTCTTTCTGCTCGTCTTTTTCAATTGAGCTCATCATCGTGTCGTCTAAATGGCTTTCATCTTTTTTCATTTGATTAAATTGTCATAAGTAAGGCAGGAGATCATACATTCACTGTCATAGCAGCTAAGGAGTGGAATGAACTTCCCTCCCATTTCAAATCTGCTACATGTGGATGAGTTTAAAACACTTCTCAAACCATACCTTTTTTCACAATCCAGTATTATTTTGTTGGTACAAGGGCTTACAAGTATATTGCACATTACTATCGTAAATGCTGTGATATATATTTTACTCATATGAAGAGCATAAAATACATAATAATACTGACTTCTAAAACTCAATTTTTTAGAATTATGACTTTCCTGTTGGCGTTTTCAGACTCGTCTCGTAAACTTCTTGAATTCTTGCTTTCAGCCCCTCCTGATCATCCCATTCCATGACGCTCAGCACCATATCATCTAGGAGGGCGCCCCCATCAAGATAGTCAGGGACATCGTGCACCGTCCGAGCGGCCCGGTGATCCGTCACGCGATCCTGCTGGTAGTTGTATGTCCGGATCTTTTCAGAGCGACCTGTGATAAAGGAAACAGAATTCATAGTAATTTAGTAGAACACAAGTTTATATGGAAGTTATCATAGCTTTGTGTTGGTCGGTCAATCAACCACAAGAAAACCCCATCCAGATAGTCGGGGACATCGTCCACCGTACGAGCAGCCCGGTGATCCGTCACGCGATCCTGCTGGTAGTTGTATGTCTGGATCTTTTCAGAGCGACCTGTGATAAAGGGAACAGAAAGCAGTTTGATAGGGAATTTATAACTTTTTGTTTGATAAGCAACCACAACAAAACTCTAGATCAAGATAGTCAGGGATATCGTTCACCTTCCGAGCGGCCCGGTGATCCGTCACGCGTTCCTGCTGATAGTTGTATGTCCGGATCTTTTCTGAACGACCTGTGAATAAAGGGAACAGAATTCATAGTAATAGTAGAACACAGTTTGATAGGGAATTTATAACTTTGTGTTTGGTAAGCAACCACAACAAAACTCTAGATCAAGATAGTCAGGGACATCATTCACCGTCCGAGCGGCCCAGTGATCCGTCACACGATCCTGCTGATAGCTGTATGTCCAGAATTTTTCAGAACGTCCTGTGAAAAAGGAACAAAATTCATAGTAATTTAGTAGAACACAAGTTTATATAAAATTGACAACTTTGTGTTGGTCAATAAAACCACAAAATATCCCCATCAAGATAGACGGACACATCGTGGACTGTAAGAGCGGCCCGGTGATCCGTCATTCGATGTCATGATCTTTTCTGTGCGGCCTGTGATAAAGGGAATAGAATTCACTGTGATAGCAAAACATTTTTTTTAGGGAATTTATAACTTTGTGTTGGTCAAGCAACCAAAACAAGATAATCAGGGACATTGTGGACTGTACGAGTGGCCCGGTGGTTCATACGAGTGGCTCATCGATCCTGCTCATAGTTGTATGTCCTGATTTCCTTGAGCATCCTGCCATAGAGAGATCAAAATGCGCCCAGGATAGTAGGCAAATAATAATCATCTTTTTAAAAATGTTGATATAATCAATAATAAGGGTGATGGCTGGGCGATGGTACAAACTAACATAAATTGAAAAGATAATTTTCTCACAACAAAATTTGACTGACCCAAAAATACATTTCTTTTGGAAACTAACAACTTCATGAACGCAAAAGATTATTCCATTCAACAATGAAAAATCATTATGGGTTAGGGTGGTCATGGGGGTATTTCACAAAGAGTTAAACTTAACTCTGATTTGGACTTTCAAATTATTGAAAGCCATTAGTTTCTTTGAAATATTTTTGGACTTATACTACTTCTAAAAAATAATCTTATTTTCTATTATCAAGGAGCTTTTATGTTCTTGATGT
>JBAMJV010003879.1:0-10000 GCA_037951105.1 Echinarachnius parma | reverse complement strand
ACAAAAATCTTGTGAACAACTTTCATTCTTCATCAATAGAGGCATCTACATATGAAATATCAGGTCTGTCATACTTCTGGATCTTGAGAAGAAGATGTTTAAAATTTACATATTTTTTACACTTGGTGCCCTCCTCCAGGGCCCCCCTGGGGGCCACGCCCACCATTTTAGCAACTTTGGTTCCTCTACCCCTAAAGATGATTCCTGCCATGTTTGGTTGGAATCTAATCATTGATTCTGGAGAAGAAGATGAAAATGTATATTTCCTATGGTAGGGCCCCCAAAAAAACTGTTACGCCCACAGGGCCCTTATGGGACCACCCACAAAAATCTTGTGAACAACTTTCATTCTTCATCAATAGAGGCATCTAAATATGAAATATCAGGTCTGTCATACTTCTGGATCTTGAGAAGAAGATGTTTAAAATTTACATATTTTTTACATTTGGTGCCCTCCCCCAGGGCCCCCCTGGGGGCCACGCCCACCATTTTAGCAACTTTGGTTCCTCTACCCCTAAATATGATTCCTGCCAAGTTTGGTTGGAATCCGATCATTGGTTCTGGAGAAGAAGATGAAAATGTAAAAAGTTTACGGACGACGGACGACGCACGACGGACGACGGACGACGCACGACGCACGACGGACGACGGACGACGGACGACGGACAAAAAGCGATCACAATAGCTCACTTGAGCCTTTGGCTCAGGTGAGCTAAAAAGGTACAATAACATATTGCTGATAACTGCTTTATCTACATTTACTTAAAAATTGCTTGATTAATTGAGTCAGTATGAGGCGTGAGCCTCAGAGGCTGACATGATACACCTAACAAGAAAATGATAAAGCAGAGCTCGACGCTAGCATCTTGCCCGCTTGCCCGGGGCAAGTAAAAATCGGTGTTGGGCAAGTAAAATGTCATTGTCTAGTTTGCTTGCCTGATTGGGCAACTAAATAATTGTTCCACTACAAGAGAACAACATCATTTCACATGCATGTTAATCTAAGATCATCTAGGAATACGAGGGCAAGTTGATTTTATAATGGGGCAAGTACAATTTCAACATGTTTGATTTAATTTACTTGTCCGAATGGGCCAGTACAGACAAAAGTTAGTGTGTGGAGGCTTGGATAAAGACACATACTGTACTGACCGGCGTAATCGCCGCATACTTTTTCCTTGAAAAAACCCAGCAAAGTTGGGGTGCAGCGCTACACGGCCCCAAAACAACACATTTCTGCATGTGGGGGACTAAAATGTATACTGCACTGTAATGTATTGCATGATAAAAACATACAAAGCCAAATTGTATATGTCAGGGGTGTGAGAGCAAGATTGAAAACAAATCTGAAAAAATCTGAAATGAAAAGTGTGCGCGAAGCGCACACTACGAGCGCGAAGTCCCTTAGGCCAGGGTTCAGGGCCCACCTAGGGCCCTGGAATCTAGATGCTCTCTGGTGCAATCTAGGCTTATTTTGGAAACCATTTCTTTCAATTTAAAATGGTTGGTTTTTTGATATTTTTAATTTTTTTTTACAGAATTGTTTCATACCTTGATACCTGAGGCTTGAAACTCGACATCTAGGACAACCAGTGCAGAGATGCCAACCTTCACAAACCAAAAAAAGTATTCTGAGCTCTAAAAAAACAGTATTTTGGACCAAAAAAAAGTATTTTCAGTGCATGCAACCAACGTATGAGGTAAAAAATCATATTTTTTCGCGAAGTTATTTTCGCGCAGCAAAAATACTCTTTACGTATGCGTTAATATAAAAGTTGATTCAGTCAATCACACAGCGTTTTATGAGTTTGTTTTGTTTACTTAATTGTGATATATTTCCAATTTATAACTTTAATAAGAGTTTTTCAGGATTCAACCTAATTCTTTTTGCCATTTTCAACGTTACTATATGGTGAGGAGTAGGGGAGGAGAAGGGGGGGGGGGGGGGAAGAAAAGAAAAGAAAAGAAAAAAAAAAAAAAAAAAATTCCCTTAGAAAACGTACTGCCGTATTTACATTAAAAAAACGTACTAAATACGGCAAAAACGTACTACTTGGCATCTCTGCCAGTGTGCTTTTCAATATAATCTGCTGCCTGGAACCTGGTATTTGCTAGTGACAGGTCGAAATAACACTAGACAACTATCAAAGTTTGTAGTGAAATCAAATTCTTTTCAGTTATGAAGAGCTGAAAAAATTTTTGTGAAATCGAATCTTCAAATTCAATTGCCCATACATTCCATGGTAGGTATCCAGATGGTGACTTAGCTTAGTGCTGTAACCGACCTTGATGATCGGATCAAAAAATCAGATCGGCAAATTCTTGATTCATGATGGGATCGGATCGGAAATCGGATTGGAAATCGGATCGGAAAAAAAAAAAAATTTTATTGTTTTTTTAAAGCAGAAAATGAAGATTGCTGTTTGAGGCAAAAAGTCGGAATTCCGATTTAAATCGGAGGTCTCACACCCCTGATATGTTTACCCTGGCCTAGAACGGTTTCTCTCCTTTTTTGGCTGGTATTTGCTAAATCTGATACGTTTTTTTAACTTTATTCATTTCATTGCTCAAATTTCGCATGTGGCCTTTACGCGGGTGCGGCGATTACGCCAGTCAGTAGGTACGGTAATCATTCATGTGGAGGAGAGGGGTTGAGACACGGCACAATGGGTAGACAGCAATAGTCAGGATGGGTATGTTCTGATTTTGTATGTTCTCATCATAACCTTCCAATTTTGAATTTAAAGTTAGAATATCCAAGTCTCAAATTAATTTTTTCTGTCAAGATATGTACATGTATCTTCAAGAAAGATTTACTTTGTTAAATTGTACGTGTTTTTAGCTAAGAAATAATTTCTTGCTCTTTGTAACTAATTTTGAAATAGGCCTAAAGAAATAGAGACAAATACCAGAGTTCTATTAAACCATGTCTCTATAAATTCACACCAAACCATAAAGCAGAAAGCAGAAGAAATAATACAATATTGACTTGAACATTTTGGTAAAGTTTACCTCTTTTGGTTGCGGAAGTATACAGCAACAGCCATGCATGCTGCAGTGTGTATAATGCGGCCCTGTTTATCTCATCTTGGGCACTCTCTGTACCCTATGGACACCCGGCGCTTCATACCTCATCATCCTGTAGGCTTGGTCGCTGCCGATGCTAACTGATGCATGCCGGAGGCCATCTGGGAAAGTGAAAAATAAGGAAATTATTAATAGAGGTGCAAAGATTATGATCAAAACAACAATAATGATGATAAAGATGATGGTGATGGTAATGATGATGAGGGGGAAAGGGAGAAAGAGGGACTGTTTGGGACCACGATCTCTTGGCATCCTATGGACACCTGCTGCGTATCGCGACATCCTGTACTTGTATACTGTCTTGGTCGCCGCTGATGCACTGATGCATGCCTGAGGTCACCTGAGTAAGCAAAAAATGAAATTATTAGACTAGAGTCGAGTAGAGGTGCAAAGATTATGATCAAAACAATGATGATGATAAAAAGATGATGGTGACTTGACAAGGGTGATGGTGATGATGATGAGGGGAAAAGGGAGAAAGAGGGACTCTGTTTTGGAACAAGTACAAACTACAACAAGTTGGACTTGTTATATTATAACTGGAGGGAGAAGTTGTGAATTTGAAGAAAATTCAAAATCAAATGTAAGGTTAACAAGGTGCCAACGAAATGCTTGAAGAACAACATCACCATCATTCATGATCATGCAGGCATCATCAGTTTACAAGCTGGGCCTGGCCTGGGCCCTGGCCGGACTGGCCCTGGTCCTGCATAGAGGGAAAAGTTACCAATTTGAAATGAAGCCCAATATTCAAATAATAACTGTACGCACTATGCACGGAAGAATGGAGGTGTCTAGCACTAGGCCAGGCATCTGGCCAGCCATTCAGATTCCCAGAGTACTCTAAGTAAGGCTAGCTAGGCTAGGGCTAGGGCCTAGCCCTAGGCTAGACTAGGAACTTGTCTTACTCTAGTCTAAGTAATTTCTCTTGTCTTGGTCTTGGAGTAGGTAGGTGGCAGTGCCAGTGGCACTATACATATTGACAGTCAAACTCATAGGAATGAAGAATCACTGAATTATTTTTTTTTTAAAGAGGAAAGACTGAACAGAAAAAGAACAAAAAGGAGAAAATATGTTGATATGTCATGGTTGAGATCACATCTACCAAGTTAAAATGGTCCACTGAATTACATGCTCAACCCGATTGGACTAATTGACTTGCTCAGTACAATACACGTGTAATTGGCATGCCCACGTGTTATTGTGCACTCAACCGGCCCAGTAGGTGCACATGGACTGCAGATCACAAAAGACATGCACAGTCACACTCACAGTTCACACATCTTCATTCATTCAGTTCACAGTCAGTCACATGTACCATACTTCAGAATAAAAGTTTCCCAATCCGACCATCAAGTTCACTTACGATCATTGCTTGAAGATTATGCCTCAAAATAACCCAAAATAAGCATGATGTTGGCAAATATCGTGATGTCTAGCTGTGTAGGTACCGTGGTCGGCGCGCATGGTGATTAGATGAACGACGTGACGACAGTGTACACATGCAGCTCAGCGCGCTAATAAATAAAAACGATGGCGCCTACAATTAGTACAGTGAAAGGCCGGTCTATCTTGATCCATTATTAGCACACAAAGTTCAACCACGTGCTTTTACATCATAAAACTCACGGTACGGTATCGGTACGTAAGGGGGGCGCGGGGCGCGCATTTCCGTTTTACACCCTGGCCTAGGCAATTTCACCCAAAACGTGCCCAAAACGCGCTGGTAAGCCAAGACTAGATCCTGCTTATATGCGACTAGCGTCTGCTGTGTGCGATACAATTTCTATGCATCAAAAGCCTAGCCATTTTCTCAATAAAATCGTAGTTTCACACACCATGATGACTGTGAGTGGATCTATCGCCTAGATGAATATCCCTAGTCTCATCGTCGTGGTCGTAGTCCGCATCGAGATCGGCCACTAATTAATGGTCACCCCCCGGTCACCCTCGCCCTTGGACTTGTCTTAGCTAGATCGATATCGCAGAGTCGCAGAGTTTGATCAAAGATCCTACATACATAAGATGATCAACTCTCGGTCAAAAAGTGAAACGCTAACGCGCGGAATTGTGGGAGTTTGAAGGAGTGCGCCAACTAGCGGTTGGCAACTAAAGTTCCCGATTTGATCTGGACTACACGTTGGGTTGTATGTACTTGTATTATTGTACAGTATAGTAGCCTAGTAGTCAAACAAGTAATTCACTGTAATTGTCAAGTATTCAGCTTATTTTCATATTTATTCGATTCAAATCCAAGATGAAAAGGGTTACAAATATAAATAGAAATATACATAAAATACAATTTATTTAAGAAATATAAAAGATACAATTAAAGGGATCTAGTAACTTTGTTGAGATGTGCAAAAACTGATGAATGGTTGATGCAATGTATACTGTTGTTATCTCATATGTCCTCAGGGTATTGTGTGAAAATTTCAGGTCAAATGGACAATGTATGGCCAAGTAATGAGCGAAAATGCAAAGTGATATTGGGTGATATTCACCAACTCACTGCATTCACTTTGTACAGGGATGAAAATCTCGCCCGGAGATTTTCTTATCTAAATACTTCAATCATACATATCTTTGTAATGAAAGGGAAATTTGAAAAACCGAAAGCTGTCCCATGATTTTATTGTTAATACGAATACAACAAGGTATAAAGGAACCGCTAGAATTACAATTTTATTTTGAGGATTTGGACAATGTTACTAAGTCCCTTTAAAAGAAGTTCGGGGAGTTACGAAAAGGCATGGAAATGAATTTGGAGGCTGCAAATAAAACCATAAGAGGTTCTGTCGAGGGAGTATCCAAAAATTAAAATATTGCTAATTACTTAGTATTGTAACAATCATAAATAAGTACAGACAAAAGGACGGTTCCAACAAGGTACATGGTAGTAATTACAATAAGATCTGGATTGTTCGTGGATACAAAGTTACAAACACAAGATTATTTAAGAGTATGGGGACAATTAACTGAATTATTCATGAATAGTAAGATTATTCAGTGAAAACAGTTATTAATTATACGGGTTTTTTTCAGTTTAGACCTAAACGAATTGAGAAAAGCAGTGTTTTGAATACAAAGAGAGAGTGAATTCCATATTACAGGACCAGTGTGTTTGAAAGTTATTATGATGAAGTAGTTGATGTAAATTTTTCAACAAAGTAATTTTGGGGATTTCTAGTATTATAATTGTGTTCTGATTTCTTATACTTTTTAGCAGAGTGGCAAGATTCTTTGGCAATTATCGTGTTTATGCTTAAAAACCATTAGGGCAATACAATTTTGATTTAGTAGAAATTTCATGTTTTAAACAGTGGTTTTGAGTGACCATGAAAATCAGACAATGAGCAAATTCTTACAATATGTGTTTGAAGTTTAAACAACATTTGAAGCATCGATGGATATGTATTTGCCCAGACATCATTACAGTACATTAAAATTGGCAGGATCATGGTATTATATAATAAAAATCAATATATTTTGGGGAAAGATATGACTTAATAAATATTTACTGATGACACCAATACTCTTTGATATTTTGTTTGAAATGGCAAGTATATAATCTTTCCAGGCTAAATGTTGGTCAATAATTACACCTAAGAAATAAGTTGATTGAACACGCTGAATTAGAATATCATTAATTTTAATTATTAAGGTATTTATTGAATCATTTGAAATAGCACTGACAATTGAACCATAGTGATACATGTTTCATTTCATTATTTATAATTTGACATAAGGTATTAATATCATTGTGAGAAAAAAGAATATTGGTATCAGCAGCAAAAAGCACAAATTTAAGAGTATGGGGACAATTAACTGAATTATTCATGAATAGTAAGAATAGAAGTGGTTCTAGAATTGATCCTTGGGGTACTCCACATGTAACTTGTAACAGTTCAGAACAAACATTGTTATATACTGCGATTTGATAGCGGTGCTTAAGATAATTTTCAAACCATGAAAGTACTATACTTCTTAATTCATAAGATTTTTCTTTATGTAAAATAATATTGTGATTGATAGAGTCAAAAGCTTGACTCAAATCCAGAAAGCTGAATAAATAACGTAAGTGTAACTCTTAATCAGTATTGTGTATTGTCATAATTTTATTGTAGTTGTTTCAATCATGAAAATCCAAATAAATAGAGGTCCAGTTTATATCTAGGCCGTCTCTATTTCTGTAAATACCATGTTGAGTTAGAAGTTTGAACTGACAGGCCCTGTTGTGTAGCCTGAAGGATACCGGGAAGGTGTGAAAACTCTATTGAGAACTATAGATTAAATTGAAGAACCGCTGAATAAATTAAAGAAACCATTGTCATTTAATGAGCTCATTACAAAAATGGGCTAAAGATATAAACTGGACCAGAGTCTAACAATAATTAATATTTGGTGACGTGGCCATGCATGGTCAAATGTATACTCACATACTGAACCCATCCCATTGAAAAAAAAAGAGCAGATGAAATTCTCAGATTGAAATGAAATCTTGAGATATGTATAATGATAAGCTGTGATATTAAGCTGCTAAAGGCCCGTTTATTTTGTTCCTAAAAATAAATATTTTTCTTTTAAAGAAAATGGCAAAAAAAAATGAAAAAAATGAAAATTTTTTGTGGCTAAAAGAAACTTAAATAATTTGAGTTAAAATGCTCAAATTGCTAGAAAATCACGCTTGTTTGTTTTTTCCAAAAGGATTGAGTTTTGCTATATTTTTTTACCGGAAAGAGGCACAAAATTAAGTTATTACCTTTTACATCAATTTAGATTTTAAATTGCTTAAATTCCAATATAACAAACCTTTCAAGAGTTGTATCATGATTTTCAAGCTATGGGGTATGGTCTAATAAGTGAGTCGCTGGCTTTCAGAGGAAAAGTTCCTCAAGAAATCTACCTAGGATATCTAATATAGGTTCTATTCTTTTATTTAAACCAGGTTTCGTTAAAAGTTAGATGCCTTCTGATAGAA
Organism: Echinarachnius parma; assembly: GCA_037951105.1. Lineage (NCBI taxonomy): Eukaryota > Metazoa > Echinodermata > Echinoidea > Clypeasteroida > Echinarachniidae > Echinarachnius > Echinarachnius parma. The sequence goes on along the minus strand of JBAMJV010003879.1, from coordinate 1,932 downwards.
ATAAATCACTTTTCCGACACGATGTCTAACATGTCTAATGGAATTACTATAGACGCTTGTTCGAGTTTTAGTTGCTCAACGCTAGCGGGCGGCAGACTCCATGTGCTAAAATACCGCTTCCGCTTCCGTTTCACCAGCGGCCGTGTAAAATCGGGAGAGTTGGGCATCTTATGTATGTAGGATCTTTGGTTTGATGCATAGCATACAGCCGGCGCTAGTCTTGGCTTACCAGCGCGCTTTGGTGAAATTGCCTAGGCCAGGGTGTAAAACGGAAACGCGCGCGCGGGGCGGGGGGGGGGGGGGGGGGGGGGGGCATGGGGCACGTGCCGGCCCCCTCAATCATTTGGCAAAAACAAAATGAACAACCCAAAATGTGCCTCTATTCATTATTAGCATGTTTTAATCAAATGTGTGATGTTGATGTTATTAATGATATTAAGGAACAAAATAACAATCGTTTCCCTTGGCCTTGTACTATACAGGGTGCCCCCCCCCCAAAAAAAAAAAAAAACGTAATGGGGCACTTCCCAAATTATATGAAAAACAATACCAAGAACAGTAATTTTTGTGGTGTAGTTTTTTATTTCAGGGGGCTGTGAGTGACACGTAATGATGTCCGGCTTCAGTCAGTGCCTGTCACAGGCGTACCCAGGGGAGGGGGGGGGGGGGGGTGGTTGGGGGTTCAAAACACGCACTTTGACCAGACAATGGATGTGTTGGGGGTTTTTGACCCCCCCCCCCCCCCCCTTTTTTAAAATGTTAGCCGGTCTCGAGACCATTTTCTTAGTGGTCGCGACCATCATTAACCCGTGTCTCGGCCTCTAAAATTCAGAATCCTAGTCTTGGTCCTCGAAAATTGTGGAAGTACTTGCATGGTCTCTGCTTCAAATATTTTCTACGGACACCCCCACCCCCCCCCCCACCCCCCCCCCTATATCCCCACTCTACCAGAGAGTACTTGGTCTTTGTCAGGCGCGCCGGAAGCAGTGGCGTAGCGACGGGGGGGGGGGGGGGGGGGCAGGGGCGGATCTAGCTTTTTGCTAAGTGGGGGGGGGGGGGGGAGGGGGGGGGGGAGGGGGGGGGGGGTTTGACCCCATGACGATGCGGAGCATCGTCCAGCCACAATTTATTTTTTTGCTATTTTGAACCCCCCTTAGTGATTTTTTCACCTTTTTTCACTTTCGTCCACGAGCCGCGAAGCGGCGAATTTTTTTTGCTATTTTGAATCCCCGTAAGTGATTTTTGTTCACCTTTTTTCACTTTCGTGCACAAGCCGCGAGCGGCGAATTTTTTTGCTATTTTGAACCCCCGTAAGTGATTTTTTTTCACTTTTTGTTTCACTTTTTTTCACTGATACATTTTCACTTGGCAGCCCAAGGGGGGGGGGGGTTAAACCCCCTAAAACCCCCCCCCCCCGTAGATCCGCCACTGGAGGGGGGGGGGGGCACCCCCCAATAATTTGGAAAAAACAATAGAAAACTTAAGGGGACATTTTTTTGAAAAGCAAATACATACGAAATACATAAGGTGTGCCACACACCCCCCCCCCCCCCCCCCCATAATTTTGCGTAGATCACTGCTCAAAGGGTTGCCATCTTCGAGTCAGAGGTGACATTGCAAGGATAAAGCGACTAATTAGCACGAGGAAGCAAAGTAACTGAGCGGTGTCCCCCCCCCCCCCCCCCCCCCCTCCCATGGTAGGGAGCTTTTGCATTTTGGGTGCATAAAAACATGATTCAACAACATAGCGTACAGCCAAAAATGAGCCCCGAGGGAGCGAAGCGACCGAGGGCTGGGGCGAGCTAGAGGGGGTGGGTTTGGGTTTGGGAGGGGGTATCCCCCTCCCACGGGAAAGTTTTTTGCATTTATATACTTGAAATGGTGCAATCTGGTGCATAAAACATAAACAATATGCCCACATTTGTATGATCC